>CAUYON010112474.1:0-24881 GCA_963573935.1 Arctocebus calabarensis | reverse complement strand
CCAAATACTTGTATTTACGACTATCAAAATCTTCCTTTTCTAAATCTTCACCAGCATCCATTTGGTTCAAAGATTCTTTAAGACAGTGCTCATACTTCAGTTTTTCAATGTAGTTGAAAAATCCTCTTGCAACAGCTTGCTATATGTTTAAAACACATATTTTGTCATTGCCTTGCAAAATTAATTTTTTTTTTTTCAGCAAATGTCTATCTTCAAGAATACAAATAAGCCTCCTACTAAAGAATGAATTAGCTATCCTGATATCACTGTTCTGTATCTTTGGACAACTCCTGATACAGAAAAAGTTCACATGGCAGCTACCATCTTACCAAGGATGTTACGAAGAAGCAAAAATCTTGTGTACTAGAATTACTAAAAGCAAAATTTCTTATGATTATAATCACCTTAAACTTAAGACATTAGTAAGTACTAATCTTGGCCAGCGCCTGTGGCTCAGTGAGTAGGGTGCCGGCCCCATATACCAAGGGTGGCAGGTTCAAACCCAGCCCCAGCCAAACTGCAACAAATAAATAGCCAGGCTGAGGCAAGAGAATCGCCTTAGCCCAAGAGCTGGAGGTTGCTGTGAGCTGTGTGACAGGATGGCACTCTATCAAGGGCAACAAAGTTAAGACTTTGTCTCTTAAAAAAAAAAGTATGAATCCTCTTAAACTACAGGTTCTGGCAAGGGATCATCAATAAACAATACACTCACTCAAGATCCAATGCCCAAATATTTAAAGAGGCTACTGTATTTGGGTATTTTATCAGATAATTCTGCCAGAAAAAAAACAGAGTTGTGACCTGGTTTCTGGTACCCTCAATGAATCCCTAACAATTAAAAAAACAAACAAACAAACAAAAAAACCCCCAGAGTTGTGAGTTTCAGGTTAATGTTTAAAGAACTGAGATAGGATGCAGTCAAGAGATTTTTATACTGTTTAAGCAGACTTGGAGCATTCTTAAAATTCAGAAAGGTTCCTTAACTGAAGAGATGCACCAATAAGATTCTACCCAGAGGGTAATCCTAGCACTCTGAGAGGCCCAGGCCGGTGGATTGCTTGAGCTCAGGATTTCAAGAGCTGCCTGACCAAGTCCCTACAAATAACTAGGTGTTGTGTTGGGCGTCTCTAAGTCCCAGCTACTTGGGAAGCTGAGGCAAGAGAAACACGTAAGCCCAAGAGTTTGAGATTGCTGTGCACAGGCACTCTACCAAAGGTCATGGGTGACAAAGTGAGACTTTCAAAAAAAAGGAAAAAGGTGGCGCCTGTGGCTCAGTGGGGAGGGCGCCGGCCCCATATGCCAGAGGTAGTGGGTTCAAACCCAGCCCTGACCAAAAACCACAACAAATAAAATAAAAATAAAATTGTTTAAAAAAAAAAAAAGAAAGAAACCAGAGTCCTGAATTGGGTAGACTTTAGGTAGAAGTCCGTGTAGACAAGTATCAAAATTGCAAACTATGCTTTTTAATCAGAACCTGGAAAAATTGATAGACCAATTCTTTAAGTGACAAAATATCATTTAAAACATTTTAGCTATGAATATCCATATATATTATACTGACTCACCTCATAAGTTAAAATTTTTCTCCAAGGTAATGGTTTTCCTTCATTCTCCGATTCCACAAATGGGAACCCACATCCTTTGTTAAATAGTTTCTTATCTGTTCGTGAGCTTCTTGTATTTTTCCTTCCTTTTGGTCTTCCTCTCTTTCTTCCTGTTGGTTTGTACTTCCTCTTTTTATGTTTATGTTTCCTATTCTTGTATCTATCAAAAATAGCTTTTAAAGTCACTGGTTCTAGGATGAGTCACTTGATGAATCTCTTGCTTGAACACTTTCAGGCAAAGGAACAAATTTTCTAATGGAGCTTCTTTGCCTCTGTTTAGGTGAGTAAGTAACACACTGTGTCATAAATAAGCTGCTACCAGAAGAGTTATCACTAGAAAAGTGGGAAAAATTAATGTCATCTTTTTGTCTTACTGAATACTCCTTACTAGTAATAATCCCCCAAATGTACATTTCTTCTAGGACTAACATAGGAAAACATGCCTGGAATTACAAAGTGTTTTAAGGGCGCACCTATGGCTCAAAGGAGTAGGGTGCCGGCCCCATATGCCAGAGGTGGGGGGTTCAAACCCAGCCCAAACCAAAAACTGCAGGAAAATAAAAAAAAAAGGCTCAGTACCAGCCAGCCATTGAGGCCTGACCACCCAATCTAAAATGGCCTAGAATCTCATAATGCTTATTTATGAGATGCAGTCTCAAGCTGTTCACCCTGGGTAGAATGGCATCATAGCTCATAGCAACCTCAAACCTTGGGCTCAAGTGATACTCTTGCCTCAGCTTTTCTATTTTTAATAAAGATGAGGTTTAGCTTTTTGCCCAGGCTGGTCTCCAACTCATGAGCTCAAGCGATCTGCCTGCCTTGGCCACCCAGAGTGCTAGGATTGCAGGCATGTGCCTGGCCTCTCATAGCACTCATTAAAAACTGAAATTGTGGGCGGCGCCTGTGGCTCAGCAAGTAGGATGCCTGCCCCATATACCAAGGGCTGCGGGTTCAAACCCGGCCCTGGCTGAACTGCATCAAAAATTAGCCAGGCGCTGTGGCGGGCGCCTGTGGTCCCAGCTACTTGGAAGGCTGAGACAGGAGAATCGCCTAAGCCCAAGAGCTGGAGGTTGCTGTGAGCTATGACTCCACAGCACTCTACTGAGTGTGATAGAATGAGACTGTCTCTACAAAACAAACAAACAAACAAAAAAAAAACTGAAATTTTACTTTCGAGATTATAATCTCCACAAATGCTGTTTGCTTCCCTGCTAAAAGGTTCTACTAAATAAAGCAAACTCACTAAACATAAATAGTACAAATTAGTCTTGAAGAGTTATCAAACTGACCCAGGTAATATACTGTTTCCCTAAGAATGTTTTCTGCTATAATATACTCAGCTTTTGAATTTAAAGTACTTTTATCAATCTGTGTAACTACAGTGTAATCTGTTCTTCCTTCTTTACCGAATCCAGCAAATTAACCAACCTGAACTGTCACCCAGTAGATATAATTTACACTTTTCTGTAAATTCAAATACAGTATACATTATTGAATATACTAAGTTCACCAGTAAAAATCCACTTACCTTTGATTTTCAATTTCCACAGATGAATCCAAGGTCATGTTGTTGAGAGAATCCATTCCTGACTCACCCATCACTTGCTCTGTTTTCTGAAATTATGTAATTTTGGTAAATGTGACATAGCCTCCTTCAGTAAGTACATGTTGATACACATAGCTATTATTTATTAGAAAATTCACTGCAGTCAGACTAAACCACCCCATGTGGATTTAGGCAAAAACCATTTATAAGGATTTTAAGCTTTTATAGAACAGTCCACTTAAGAGCAATCTCTAACAAAAAAGAAACCCTGCAAACTGCATTCACAGCTTCTACTTCAGTTTTTACACTCTAAACCTACTCAATGCAGTGACATTCCAGAAAAGTACTCAGGTTTCCAACGAAAGCAAGGTTTTTTTGAGACAAGAGTCTCACTTTGTGGTGTCAAAGCTCACAGCAACCTCAAACTCCTGGGCTTAAGGGATCCTCTTGCCTCCTCCTTCCTAGTGGCTGGTACCACAGGTGTCCACAACACAGTACTTTTTAGAGACGGGGTCTCCCTCTTGCTCAGGCTCATCTCAAACTTCTGAGCTCAGGCAGTCCACCCACCTCGGCTTCCCAGAGTAGGATTTCAGGCCTGAGCCAGCACACCCAGCTCCAAAAGCAACCTTTTGAGAGCAAATAAAAATTGATTTTATCAATAGTCACCTGCTAATAATGTACAATTATAATAATAAGGTAAGAGGGTGGACATGAAGTTTGTGTGAAAATTACTGTTAAACTATTTTAAACTGCACATGAACTTTACATGCACCCTGTGTGATGGCTAAAATGTCACTTTCCAAAATCGAAGGGAACTTCTAAGAAAAGCTTTTATACAGAAAACCACACGAAAAAATGCCCTTTGCATACCAGGAAAATCATCTCCATTTAACAGATAATTTAAAAATTCATGGTCCAGCCAGGCTTATCACTGTAATCTTGGCACTTTGGGATTCCAAGGCAGGAGGGACCCCTTGAACACAGGAGTTTGAGACCAGCCTGAGCAAGAAGCATCCTATCTCCATTAAATAGAAAACTTAGACATGAGTCCCGCTGGGAGCTAGTTGAGTCTATGTTCAAAATCCACAAAAACACTGTTAGAGCTACCACCTCCTTCACATTTACTCCCACATTCATTTAAGGAACTTAACTGTCTTCCTTGTCACATCTTTGCAAAAGCGGAGTTCTGAAGTCTACCTTTTTGATTAAAAACTAAAACTACAAAGATTCTTCGTCTTCATCTCCATGAGGAATATAGAGGAGTTAATAAAAAGAAAAATTAAAAGTAACTATCTCAATATTTCATCTACGTTGGTCATTCTTTTGGTACTTTTTTTTTTCCTTTAGCCATATCTGCGAAATAGACATAAAGTCGTAACAAATCCTAAGACAAATTAGCCAAATATTTCAAACATAAGAAAACAGTGTAAGATTCAAACCTGGCCTCAACTGAACTGCAAAACAGAAAAATAGCTGCACGTTGTGGCGGGCGCCTGTAGTCCCAGCTGCTCGGGCTGAGGCTGAGGCAAGAGAATCGCTTAAGGCCAGGATTGGAGGTTGCCGTGAGCTGTGATACCACAGCACTCTACCGAGGGCAACAAAGTGGGACTCTGTCTCTACAAAAAAAAAAGTCTACGAACTAAGTGTCAATTGCTATCGATTGCTTAAAAACTAAATTTAACAATTTGGTCCAATTGCATTAATGGTTTAACATTAAATTTTTTTTTTTTTAACACAAAGAGTTTCATTTTGTCGCCCTCGATAGAGTGCCGTCGCGTCACAGCTCACAGCAACTTCAAACTCTTGGTCTTAAGCGATCCTCTAGCCTCAGCCTCCCGAGTAACTGGGACTACAGGTGCCCGCCACGACAACGGGCTATTTTCGGTTGCAACTGTCATTGTTTAGAGGCCCAGGCTGGGTTCGAACCCGCCACCATCGGTGTATGTGGCTGGCGCCGTAGCCATTGCGCCGAGCCACGTTGTTATACATTTTTTAAACCCTGGCTCTAAAATCACTTTTTCGGAACCAGTTTGGAAAGCAATCCTCCTCGGGGCGCTTCGTCTTCTGGGCCTCGGCGGCTCCCAGGGGCCACGTGGCCAGCCCGCGCACCGCGTGACCCTGGCCGCGGCCGTCCGGGCAGCACAGAGCCACGCAAGGACGATGGCTACCTCACTTACGCACGCTGCGTTAGGGCGCATTCCACTAACACCGACGTCCCGCTCCGCGTCCGCGCTAGGCCCCGCAGCCCGAGCCTCGGCGCAGGAGTGCCTGGGGCAGCGCACCCACCCCGTCCCGAGCTCGCCTACCTCCTCCAAATGCGCCGAAGTAAAGGCCGAACCGCCGCCACACCCCGGCTAATAGTGGAGCTGAAGTCTCGCGCGACGATCTAGCTCCCGAGAAGAAGGCGGGCGGGGGGAGGTGACGGAACGTACGCGGGGGCGGAGGGGCGCCATTTTGAGCGCCGCCGGGAGGCGTGGCGAGGGGCGTGGCCTCGGGCCTTGTTTTTTGAAGGGGCGGGGGCGGGGTCCCGGAGTCCGGTCCGGGTGTCGGCTTCCCGGACTCCCCGGTGAGGGAACAGCCTGGAGCCTCTCGGTAAACGACTAACGGCAGTGTGCGGTTGGACGAGCGGCGTGGGCATGAGCTGTAAGGAAACAGCCTCGCAGCTGGGTTGTGTGCTGAGCGGTCGTCTGGCCGGGGTGTGGGGTGCGGGGTGTGCGGGGGTTCTTTGCCTTCACAGGTCTCTTCTGTTTGGGGCGGCGCCTGTGGCTCAAATGAGTAGGGCGCCGGCCGCATATGCTGGAGGTGGCGGGTTCAAACCCAGCCCCAGCTAAAAACTGCAAAAAAAAACCTCTTCTGTTGTGAAATACTGCGGAATGCTCACACTCTGACGGTGAAGGCCAAGCTGTAGCCTTTGTCCTGGACGCCAGTGTCCGCACGTCGCGCGCCCAGTTGCCCTGCCCACCTTTGGACTTGCTCGGCCTCCGCGGAGGGTCCCTCCGGGGGGTCTAACTGTCACCCCAGGAGCCGACTTGGGGGGTTTTCCTCGTTTCCCCGCCGCCGCCCTCCCCTAAGTTCCCTGGCCCATCACTGAGTTAAAACAATGTAACTAGTTTAGTTTTAACGAGGTTTTCCCCAAAAGTAATCTGAAAAAGGAATAAACTCCTTTGATATTTTTACACTTTCAGGCGTGTTATATCATATGATAAACCAGCAAAACTTTCTAGTTCGAATTGATAGTTAACATCACTTTAGGATTGGACAGGCCTTGCAGTAATCTCTTTACCCAGTTTTGCTCCAATATAGAACCATTCCGGGGATAAAAAGTTCTGAACCTGCTGAGCGCCGTGCCTCGCGCCACCAATCCTAGCACTCTGGAGGCCGAGGCAGGTGGATTGCTTGAACTCACAAGTTCAAGACCAGGCTGAGCAAGAGCAAGATCCCATCTGTAAAAACAGCCGGGAGTTGTGGCGGGCGCCTGTCGTCCCAGCTACTTGGGAGGATGAGGCAAGAGCATCCCTAGAGCGCACAAGTTTGAGGTTGCTGTGAGCTATGATGGCACAGCGCTCTACTGAGGGGACTGAGACTCTGTCACAAAAAAAAAAAATCCAGTCCTGTAGGCAGCTCACTTCATCCACAGGATCTGTGCAGTGACCGAAAGCTCCAGATCATAATCACATCTTATTCACTGCAATACTCAGGCACAGGCCCACCTGTGTAATTTGTGAAGCTCAGTGCAAAATGAAAATGCAAGGTCCTTTGTTCAAAAAGGAGGGGAAAGAGCCACGACAGGTACTAACATAGATCTTTCTACTGTGGTAGTGCTTTCAACTAGTCATGGTGTTTTCTATTAGCATGAATTTTACCTTTTTCTTTACATTGCACCTGACCAATTAATTAAATCGGGAGGGTGAATATTGTTTGCCTCCCATCTGTCCCAAGGCTTTACATCTGGAGCCGCTCTGAGTTTATGGGAGAACTTTTTTTTTTTTTGGAGACAGAGCCTCAAGCTGTTGCCCTAGAGTACTGTTGCATCACAGCTCACAGCAACCACCAACTCCTGGGCTCAAGCGATTTGCATCACAGCTCACAGCAACCTCCAACTCCTGGGCTCAAGTGATTCTCCTGCCTCTGCCTCTCAAGTAGCTGGGACCACAGGCACCCGCCACAACACCAACTATTTTTTGGTTGCAGCTGTCATTGTTGTTTGGTGGTCCTGGTCTGGATTCGAACCCACCAACTCAGTTGTACATGGCTGGCGCCTTAGCCGCTTGAAGGCACAGGCGCTGAGCCAGGGAGAACCTTGTTTAACTCCCACTTTGTTTATTTTTTATTTTTTTCATTATTTTTTATTAAATCATAACTTTGTACATTGATGCATTTATGGGGTTCAGGATACTGTTTTGATATACACATTTTAACTCCAAACTCTCCGTACCTGCTATACACACATACACACATTAAATACGTGCACACTCTCCTGGCACACTGCCACGCATACTTCCCTTGGCCTACTAAATTCACATTTTAAACCGGTTATGCAAGCTGCATGCAGCCTCTAAGATTTGGACTTTGTTTCTATTTTGCTGGGGACATAAAACAAGCAAAAATAACCCATCTTTTTAAGAGATTGTAAAGGGTATAAAATTAAGATTATTTTTGAATTTTAACTTGAGCAAAAATATCTAAAGTGCTTTTTTATCTTCATTATAATCAAATGTGCTATTCCTTGTGCAGATTTTGAATGTTCATAAATAAGTTAGTATCTGCTGGTTGCTCGATAAAGTATGTGATAAAATGTCGGCAATCAGGAAGTCTGGGTGAGGAATATATAAGAATTATTTGTATGTAATATCTGTCAATCTGAAATTATTTTAAAATAAGTTACAATGCCTCATTCCTGAACAATTATAGACTATTCAACTCAAAATTGTAAGGTAATTGAAGTATGCTTATATAGGATTTAGGCCTCATTTTCAGCAGTTATTTATATTTGCAAGATCAGATTATGTACATTAAATGATTAAAGAATAATAAAAGCTGATATTTGACGAAGTGCTAAAGTAAATGTCAGAACCTAAATGTATGCAGTAGCATGTTTGCAAGGCATTATGTTGTTGGAAAGTATCACCAAAACTAGAAACCCAGTTTCTAAGAAACCTGTGAAAATTTAAAATTTAAAAATTTGGAAAAATGGCTCGGCGCCTGTGGCTCAAGGGATTAAGGCGCCAGCCACGTACACCTGAGCTGGCGGGTTCGAATCCAGCCCAGGCCTGTCAAACAATGGTGGCTGCAACCAAAAAATGGCCCTGAGTTGTGGCGGGCGCCTGTAGTCCCAGCTACTTGGGAGGCAGAGGCAGGAGACTCGCTTGAGCCTAGGAATTGGAGGTTGCTGTGAGCTGTGATGCCACAGCACTCTATCCAGGGTGACAGCTTGAGGTTCTGTATCAAAAAAAAAATTGGAAAAATGGCTTGGCCCCTGTGGCTCAAGGGGTTAAGGCACCAGCCACATACACCAGAGCTGGTGGGTTGAATTCCAGCCCAGGCCTGACAAACAACAACTACAACCAAAAAATAGCCGAGCATTGTGGCAGGCACCTGTGGTCCCAACTACTTGGGAGGCTGAGGCAAGAGAATCACTTAAGCCCAGGAGTTGGAGGTTGCTGTGAGCTGTGACGCCACAGGACTCTACCCAGGGCGACAGCTTGAGGCTCTGTCTCAAAAAAAATAAATAAAAATAAAAATTTGGAAAATTAAAAAAATTATTTTGGAAGAATATTTTATCAAATGATGCCAAAAGAGCACTTTTCACTTGCTAATGAAACATGTTACAGCCAAGGACTATTCAGATTAATGAGCTGTTCTAGTAATTTTAATGACAGAAAAATTAAAATGAGAACTCCTACAGTGCTCTTTGAAATGCCTGGGAGAGTTTTGTCTGTATTCCTTATTGTGACTGGTGTAGAGGGGATTCCCCCACCCATTTCAAATTCCTTTTTTTTCCCCTCTGCCTTCCTTAGATTCACTCCCTCTGCTTGCACACTTCATCAGCTACATGCTGGAGGTACAATACTGAACTCTGTGTATGTATACCTACTTATTAAAAACATGCTAAGTATATTTATGATATCAAATTATAATGAGTTAGATTATCAGAATAATGGAACATTAAAGCTGTTCACCAAAAATGTACCTTTATTTTTTAAATAAAAATAAAAGTTTGAATTTCAGAAGCTAATCATTCCATAGAAGTTTCCATTCCTATTAATAATTTAAATTTTTTATCATAAAAGTAATAGTCAGGCCAGGCCCAGTGACTCACACCTGTAATCCTAGCACTCTGGGAGGCTGAGCGGGTGAGGGTGGATTTCCTTGAACTCATGGGTTCAAGACCAGCCTGAGCAAGAGCAAGACTCTGTCTCTAAAATTAGTCGGGTGTTGTGGAGGGCACCTGTACTCCCAGCTACTTGGTACTGCTTGCTAGAAATGAGAAACCTAAATGCTAAACCAGGTTTAGTGGCAGGTGCCTTAATGTCAGCCTCTACAGGGAGGCTGAGGAACAAAGATACGCTGAGGGCAGCAGTTCCAGACCACCCTCGGCAGAATAGAGAAACCTAATTAAAACAAACAAAAACCCCAAACCCAGAAAACAACTAAATGCACTTTTGCCTTCCTTATGTGACTCTTAATGTTCACTTCCAGAGGAGCAACTCTTCATGCGGAGATAACAGCAACTGTGAACTCCTGTGATAATTAACCAAGAATAAATAGCTTTATTTGTATAACCTCACTCCACAAGAAGAAAATGGCTTTTGCTGAGTTTTCTTTTTATGTGCCAAGTCTGGAGGAGCTTGCTGGAGGTAAAAATAATAACTTTTGATTTTTAAAAATGCCAAGAAAAATATTCTTAAGGATTCCAAGATATGTCTATGTCTTGCTACTTACCTGTATCGTATAAAAATACTTTTGATACAGAATTCATTTTCCACTTCAGTATCTGTTCTATTTTATTTTTATTGAGAAAGTCTAAAATTGTTTCCCTCTAAAAAAATTAAACTCACCACTTGTAGATTCTTCATAATACCAATTTTACAGGATAAAAATGACTACTATAGTAATCTGGTATTTAAGGATGTGTGATTCCCAAAGAGTTGCATAATTTTGCTTTAACTTTTTATCAGTTACAATATTTTTAAAACATATAACCTATTGTTGTGTATTTAACATGTTTCCAATATGTCCCTTTTCTCCCCTCTCCCTATGCCAGACTCCCTATGCTGGTGAATTTGCCTGGATTTTTCTGTGTATATTATAATGTATTTTACCTTGTTCAAATGAGAATTTAAGGCAGCTTCCCAAGGTAAATTAAAAGGAAGGAAAATGGATTTTAAAAAGGAAAACAAAAATAGGGACATGAGCCACAAACACCCAGGGTGGCCCGGCCCTGGGCCAGCTAAACAACTGCAACAACAACAAAAAAATAGCCGAGTGTGTGGCAGGTGCCTGTAGGCCCAGCTACTTGGGAGACTGAGGCAAGAAAATCACTTAAGCCCAAGAGTTTGAGGTTGCTGTGAACTGTGATGCCACGGCACTCTACCAAGGGTGACATAGTGAGACTCTGTTTCAACAACAACAACAAAAAATAGGGACATGAAATGAAGCCAGGAGAGTAGGCGCGATGGCTGATGTCTGTAATCCCAGCACTTTGAGAAGCAAGAGATGGGAGGATCACTTGAGGCCAGGAGTTTGAGCCCAGCCTCAGCAACAAAGTGAGACCCTTCCTCTACAAAAAAATTGATAAAACCTAGCTGGGTGGCTAGGTGTCTATAGCTCAGTGCTTAGGATGCCAGCCACATACACCAGAGCTGGTGGTTCAAATCCAATCCGGGTCTGCCAAACAACGACAACTACAACCAAAAAATAGCTGGACATTGTGGTAGGCACCTGTAGTCCTAGCTACTTGGGAGTCTGAGGCAAGAGAATTGCTTAAGCCCAAGAGTTTGAGGTTGCTGTGAGCTGTGAGCTGTGTCTACTGAGGGTGACAAAGTGAGACTCTGTTTCAACAAAAAACAAAAAACTAGCTGGGTCTCGTGGCACATGCCTGTAGTTCTAGTTACTCAGGAAGCTAAGGAAGCAGGATCACTAGAGCCCAGGAGACTGAGGCTGTAGTGAGCCTCAATTATAATTGTAACACTCCACTGCAGCCTGGGCAACAGAGCGAAATCCTGTCTCTAAAAAAGAATTATAATAAAAAATGATGCCAGGAATAGTACTAATGCAAAACCATCAGACTGTTGACTTTTGGCAGCCTTTGGGGTCTATTCTGATATCTACAGAACCTTCCCTTATTTTTTAAAGTGTGTTATCCTGGTAGATCCCCTGTCCTGATAAGATCCATGTTAAGAAATGTATGCATTTTTTGCTTTGTTGTGACTTTCCTCTTATAATCTTCTTGGCTCAAACAGCTAAGGCACCAACCACATACACCAGAGCTGGCAGGTTTGAATCCAGCCTGGGCCTGCTGAACAACGACAACTACAACCAAAAAAAAAAAAAAAATAGCCGGGCACCTGTAGTCCCAGCTACTTAGAAAGCTGAGGCAAGAGACTCGCTTAAGCCCAGGAATTGGAGGTTGCTATGAGCTGTGATGCCACCGCACTCTATCCAGGGCAACAATTTGAGGCTCTGTCTCAAGAAAAAAAAAATTCTGATAGTGTCAGCCATTAGTTCAGTCTTCTAGCATCATTCTCTCTAAGAACATAAATTCCTCCTAAATCTGGCCATATAGATACAACATTCCATACCAGATATATTGAATAAAAAGCATATTGATTAGAAAATCCCCCTACCTAGAAAAACGACTGTAAGCTTATGAATATATAAGATTCATAGTGGAAATATAGCAAAAGCTAATTTTTACCAATTACCAATGGACTAAGTTCTTGCTATAAGCTTTTCAGTAAAAGTAAAAAGTAAATTCTAAGCCAAAAAACTTGTATAACATTTCTATTTTGTACTGAATAGATACTGTACCCATAGAAGAGAAACAGAAACATAGAAGTGAAAAGAGGTTCTAAAAAGGTACCCCCCCCCAAATATTCCTACCTGTCCTCTCTCATCAGGGAAGACAGACTGATAGAATAGAAATATAGGCCAAAGAATACTAGCAACACAGATTGCTTAGTAGCCAGCTCGGCACCTACTATCAGAAATTTTGTAAGAACTTTTGATGCTTAAAAGTTACTCTTACATTTATAACTGAGTCTGTGGCACCTTGAATACAAATCATATCTTGTCTGATTAACTGCGAGATACCTATTCTTTTTACATCTTTATTGAGGTATAACATATCTGCAATCAAGTACACCAGTCTTTTGTGTTTGTTTGAGACAGTCTCACTGTGTCACCCTTGGTCGGGGACCATGGTGTCATAGCTCACAGCAACCTCACACTCTTGGGATTAAGCAATTCTTTTTGCCTCAGCCACACATGTAGCTGGGACTACAGGCACCCGCCACAATGCCCAGCTAAAGTACACTAATCTTAAGTGTACAGCTTGATAAATGTTAGCATCTGGGTACCATCCAGATCAAAATATAAAATATTTCCAACATCCCAGAAGGTTCCTTGGTGCACTTTCCCTATCAGTATTTATACCTCAAGAAGTGACTACCATTCTGCCTTCTGTCACTTAGATCACTTGCCTGTTCTGAAACACATAAAATGAAGTCATACAGAATGTACTCTATTGTATCTGGCTTCTTTTGCTCAACAATTTCTTTATTTTGGCCAGGTAACATGGCTCCTGCCTGTAATCTTAGCATTCGGGGAGGCTGAGGCATGTGGATTGGCTGAGATCACAGTTTGAGACCAGCCTGAGCAAGAGCAAGATCCTGTCTCCTAAAATAGCTGGGGGTTGTGGAGGCTCCTGTAGTCCCAGCTACTATACTTGGTAGGCTGAGGCAAGTGGATTGCCTGAGCCCAAGAGTTTGAGGTTTCTGTGAGCTGTGATGCCACAGCACTCTACCAAGGACAAAGTGAAAGTGTCTTAAAAAAAAAAAAGAAAAACGTATTTTCATTGAAATTCTTGCATGTGATTGCTTTTTATTTGTTTGTTTGTTTGCAGTTGTGGCCGGGGCGGGCTTGAACTCACCACCCATGGTATATGGGGCCAGTGCCCTTCTTACTGTGCCACAGGCGCTACCCCACCCCTGGTGATTGCTTTTTAAACAGTTTAAGTGTTTACATTTCAGTATTTTTGTTTCTTTTGGTTTGGTTTTTTTGAGACAGTTTCACTTTGGTGCCCTTGGTAGGGTGCTGTGGTGTCACCCTCACAGCAACTTCAAACTCTGGGGTAAAGTGATTCTCTTGCCTCAGCCTCTAGAGTAGCTGGGACTGCAGGCGCCCACCACACGCCTGGCTATTTTTAGAGATGGGGTCTCCCTCTAGCTTAATCTGGCCTCGAACTCCTAAGCTCAGGCAATCTACCTGCCTTGGCCTCCCAGATGAGTATGTTTTTGTAATCTCTTCCCCAAAAGGAAGGTGGTCCCTACACAACTGGAAAGTGTGTTTAAAAAAATTAAAAAGAAGATGGTCTTCACTTTAGTACAGCCTGCTTACCTTTAACGGTCTATAATCACTGTAGATGAGTTATGTTTTGGCCTACATTATACTTATGAGTTATTATGTCTAATATCTAATTATATTCCTATGTAAGACCTCAGTCCCTTTTTATCACTCAAGTTTAGATTGGGAGTATGATACACAGAAAAGTTGAGGAAAGATTTGACATATGGCAGCCAAATTTTTACTTCATGTTAAATAATCTTTTTCTTTGTCTTTATTAGTTATGCAGAAAGGACTAAAAGATAATTTTGCAGACGTGCAGGTCTCTGTAGTTGATTGCCCTGACTTGACTAAGGAACCATTTACCTTTCCTGTAAAAGGTAAGTCAGTTTTTGCCATTAACATTTGTTTTTTCAGTTGTAATCGTTTTCTAAAACTAGAATTATTTTTAAGGGTCATTTTAAATTATCTACAAATAAAGGATACTGTCACAACTTTCAGGCTAAATTGTATTTAATTTTTGTACTTACTATTTTCTGATATTGGTCAAATTTCATTTTATACCCTGTGGGAAAAGATTGTGTTTTATGTACTTTTGTAAACTGCATAGGTTAGTAGACTTTGATAGGCTAGTATTAGTCTGCACACAGTGGCTCATGTTTGTAATCCTAGTACTTTGAGAGGCTAAAACAGGGAGTGTTTGAGACCAGGAGTTTCAGACCAACCTGGGCAACATTGGGAGACCCTGTCTCAACAAAAAAGGAAAAAAACTAGCCAGGTGTGGTGGTACGTGACACCTGGTAGTCCCAGCTACTTGGGAAGCTGAGGCAGGAGGATCCTTTGAGCTCAGGCATTAGAGGTTGTGGTGAACTATGATGTCACAGCATTCTAGCCCAGGCAACAGAGCGACACCTTGTCTCAAAAAATAATATGAGATCCTAGCTTATCATTTTTTATCACATAAAAGTTTTATTTTTAAGTGTTCAAGTGATTTGTGGAAACTTACTTTAATTTGTATGTTTTTATTTAAGAGCAAAAGGAATCTTAAAAAGCTTGTATTTATTTGAATCATCTATGAAATACTTATAACCCATAAAAAATTTGCCAAGTGATCAATCACTATTTGAAGTGAGAAGCAAGGAAAATTAACATGGGTCACCCAAGAGGAGATGGTGTGGCTGTCAGCTCAGTCTGCTTCCTCAAAAGTGGAAATGAAGCCAAAAGGGGCAGCAGCGAGTGATAAATCTTCAGACAAAAAAGTGCAACCAAAAGGGAGAAGGGGAGCTAAGGGAAAACAGTCTGAGTGGCTAACCAAGAAAATAAAAATTTACCTGCAGGCTTGGCACCTGTGGCTCAACTGGCTAAGGCGCCAGCCACGTACACCTGAGCTGGCGGGTTCGAATCCAGCCGGGCCACCAAACAACAATGACGGCTGCAACCAAAAAATGGCCAGGTGTTGTGGCGGGCGCCTGTGGTCCCAGCTACTTGGGTGGCAGAGGCAAGAGACTCGCTTGAGCCCAGGAATTGGAGGTTGCTGTGAGCTGTGATGCCACTGCACTCTATCCAGGGTGAAAGCTTGAGGCTCTGTCTCAAAAAAAAAATTTACCTGCAAAAAATAGAGAAACCAAAACTGAGGAGCAAACAGCCACTGATGAAGCAAGAGAGAAAGAAGCCAAGTCTGATGAACACCATACACCGGCCTTTTCAGGGGTCCCTGTCTCCCTTCTTGTACAGTCCAGAGGAATATTCTTTTCTTTTTTCAGTCAGAGTCTCACTTTGTCACCCTGAGTAGATGCCATGGCGTCATAGCTCACAGCGACCTCAAACTCTTGTTGTCAAGCCATTCTCTTGCCTCCACCTCCTGAGTCGCTGGGGCTATAGGCACCTGCCACAACACGAGGCTATTTTTAGAGATGGGGTCTTCCTCTTGCTCAACCCCGGAGCTCATGCAATCCACATGCCTCAGGAGTATTTGTACCAACTATTTTGTAAATGCAGGTTTTTTAGTAGTAGAAACATTTTTAAGAAGAGAATCTCACCTCATCCCTTTTTTTTTTTTTTGGTGCAAATCTTTATTTTAACAGGTGAACCCATTGGTTGCTTGTTTATTTCTTGGTACAACCAGAAAATTGTGTGGGATGTTGAATTATGGGAGGCTTTGACCGTCTTGGGTGTCAGCTTAACATTCCATGGGAGGTGGTAGTTTTTATATCCTAGAATGCAAAGGCTACTAAATGGCAATATGGAGCCCTGGTCTGGCATAAATGTCTTGAACATCGGAATCATGTTTACTCCCATCTTTAGTAGAATTGTTTTCTAAATTCTCCCTGTCAGAATTGTGTTCACTCCGTAACATCTTTAGTTACAATAGTCCTGTTTTCCTGATGACTTTGTTAATGTCCTAAGAAAGTATTTATTTAGACCCTGCCCACAGTGGCTCACGCCCAAGCCTGTAAGCCTCATACTCCTGGAGGCCAAGGCTGAGCTCAGGAGTTCCAGACCCAACTCAAGCACGAGTGAGACCATCTCTACTAAAAATAGAAAAAACAAACAGCCAGTTGTTGTGGCTGGCTCCTGTAGTCCCCACTACTGAGGAGGCTGAGGCAAGAGGATCTCTTGAGCCTGAGGGTTTGAGGTTGCTGTGAGCTCTGACCCAGCGCGATGGAGTAGGACTGTCTCAAAAAGGAATGTTTTAGTATGTAGTATATATGGTAATTAATTGTGAATTGGAAGGGACTTGTGTAATCCTCATCAGCATTTGAGGATACTGGTATTTGATACGCTCTTAAGGAAAACTTTAAGCTGGAAAGTCACTGGAATAACTATTTTAAAAAATTAGAATAGGGGAGGCAGAGGGTTTGAAAAGCACAGGGCGGAGGTGATCATCGCATTTGCACTTGGGCATCGGGATGGAGTGACCTGTCGCTGTTGCCAGGGAGCTCGCTATGTGTGCCTGCGCTCTGGCTCTGACTGACCATGGCTGTAATCGTAGCACCTCAGGAGGCTAAAGCAGGAGGATTGCTTAAGATCAGGAGTTCCTAACCAGCCTGAACAAGAGCAAGATACTATCTCTGTGAAAAAATAGAAAACTTAGGCTCGGTGCCCATAGCACAGTGGTTATGACGCCAGCCACATGCACTGGGGCTGGCTGGTTCGAGCCCAGCCCAGAGCCAACTAAACAACAAGGAAAACCGCAACAAGAAAATAGCTGGGTATTGTGTTGGGTACCTGTAGTTCTGACTATTTGGGAGGCTGAAGCAAGAGAATTGCTTACGCCCAAGAGTTGGAGGTTGTTGTGAACTATGACGCAACAGCACTCTACCGAGGACATATTGAGACTCTGTCTCAAAAAAAAAAAGAACTTCGAAAATTAGATTCCTCAGTATGGATCTAAGAATTTATATTCTAACAGAGAAAATACTTTATTATTTGTTTCTTTTGAGACAGAGTCTCACTCTGTCACCCTCTGTAGATGCTGTGGTGTTATAGCTCACAGCAACCTCAAACTCTTGGCCTCAAGCAATTCTCTTGCCTCAGCCTCCAAAGTAGCTGAGACTACAGGCACCAGCCACATGCGGGCCTATTTTAGTGAGGTCTCACTGTGGCTCAGGCTAGTCTCAAATCAGTAAACTCCGGCAATCCACCGCCTCAGCCTCCTAGCATGCTAGGATTACATGAGTGAGCCATTGCACCAGGCCTAGAGAAAATATTTTAAATTAAAAACAATTTTAGCCAAAAAAAGCCATCCTGAAACAGATTTTTTAAGGAATATGGCATCACAGACTGTAAAAACCTTACTCAATGCAAACTTTGGCCCTAATTCTAGCCCTTGTTCTGTCATCAACTTAATATTGCCTTTATGCTTCCAACTATATCATCTGGTTGTGATATTAGAAACATAGGTAGTTAAAACACCACAGGGATACTAGTTACTTATGTCTTCTAAGTCCTGCTATTGGTAAAACACTTCCTGAGAACAGAAAAATGAATAAATTAACTCAGTAAATTGACTTAGTGTATTCTGGCATTTTATTCTTAAATTAGATGTCTGCCTATTTTTAAGATGGCTTGTGTGGTTTTTTTTTAGGCATCTGTGGGAGAACTAGAATTGCAGAAGTAGGAGGTGTGCCGTACTTATTGCCTCTTGTAAACCAAAAAAAAGTAAGTGAGCTTTAACTCTTCATATTCCTATGAAGGTCGGAGAGTTGGGTTGCTTCCTCTGGTAAGGAAGTGCTAATAGACTCAGTAATAAAAAGTACAGCAGGGGATTTGTATAAATTATAATTTAAATAATATCTTTTCCTCTTCTATAGGTTTATGATGTGAATAAAATAGCAAAAGAAATCAAGCTGCCTGGAGCTTTTATTCTTGGAGCGGGGGCAGGTCCATTTCAGACTCTTGGGTTTAATTCTGAGGTCAGCATACATATATATATATATATAATTTTTTTTTTCCTCTGTTTTTCTTTTCTATCTCTGAAAGCATATACGGTAATTTTATTTTGCAGATTTGACATTTGGTTTGTCTTCTTCCTTTTACTGCCAAAAAACCTACTTTCTGAGTGTATGTTACGTGGCTGATAGCACACCAGTCTACAGATTAGCTCCTATTTGGTACCAGTTTGGTTTACAGGACTTGCCTTAATTGGCCCAACGATAATGGAGCACTGACCCTAGTTCCATATTTTCTTGTGGTATGGGTTCTGCAATCCAAGGTCTCAGGTATTCTGCCGAAGGCCCTGGATTATAAAAGATTTTTGTCTTTATACATCATAAGACTCCTACTTTCTCTATATATCTTTGCTTTTAGTGTGAAGGTGGCTTTGACTCAGAAGATGAATGGAATATTTAATGATCTAAATTTAATGGTCTGGCCCTCTATCAGACCAAATACTATCAGAGTATTATGATGGTTATTTATAAAAGGTAATAGTTATTAGTAGTATATGCTATTAATATATATAATTACTATAAAAAAAAAAATCACCTTTTCTTCATATCTCATGAATAAAAGTGAATGATGTGTTCAGTCCGCCCCTTCTCTCGCAGCCTCTTCAGATGCGAACGTTAGTCTGTAGTCACACAAGTTCTTTGCAGATAGGTCTTTCCTCAGAACATTACGGAAAAAAAGTTCTTCGTAGAAACATTAATATAAT
Organism: Arctocebus calabarensis; assembly: GCA_963573935.1. Taxonomy (NCBI): domain Eukaryota; kingdom Metazoa; phylum Chordata; class Mammalia; order Primates; family Lorisidae; genus Arctocebus; species Arctocebus calabarensis. The sequence continues at coordinate 6,013 of CAUYON010112474.1, read as the reverse complement.
TTGCCTAGTGTTCAAGATAGAAAAAAATGTTTAAAATTTAAACATTTTCTAGGCTTTTGTACATAAAATTAAATAAGCATAGTTCATGTTTTCATATTAGTACTTGAAATGCGTGAAATTTCTTAAAGGTATGAAATATTTTATAACATTATTCAAGATACTATCTTTGCATAGAGATGCTAAGATTGATTAATTTTCTTTTCAGTTTATGCCAATTATTCAAACAGAAAGTGAACACAAAGCTCCTGTGAATGGAAGTTACTTTGCCCGTGTGAACCCTGCAGATGGAGGGTGCCTACTAGAGAAATACAGTGAGAAATATCATGATTTTGGGTGTGCATTACTGGCTAATCTTTTTGCCAGTGAAGGTCAACCTGGCAAGGTGATTATGTCCATAAAAATACAATATTCCCAAAATGTTCTCAGAAAGCTAAAATTTGGAACTTCTGCTTGCTACCTTAATTATGGTTTTCCTTCAGAACAACCTAGGTAAAATCTCTATAAATCACTCACTTATGGCCCGGCACAGTGGCTGCCTCGTGTACTTCCAATGACTTGGGAGGCTGAGGCAGGGGGATCACTCAAGGCCAGGAGTTGAGGCCAACCTGGGCAACATAGCAAGACATCATCTCTAAAAAAATGAAATAAATTAGCCAGGCATGGTGGCATATGCTACTGAGCCCCAGCTACTCACAGGCTAAGGCAAGATGATCATTCAATTTCTTTTTTTTTTTTTTTTTTTTTGAGACAGAGCCTCAAGCTGTCACCCTGGATAGAGTACTGTGGCATCACAGCTCACAGCAACCTCCAATTCCTGGGCTCAAGCAAGTCTCTTGCCTCCGCCCCAAGTAGCTGGGACCACAGGCGCCCGCCACAGCACTCGGCCATTTTTTGGTTGCAGCCGTCATTGTTGTTTGGCGGGCCCAGGCTGGATTTCTTGAGTTCCATACTGCAGTAAGTTATAATCATGCCACTGCCCTCCATCCTGCGCAACAGAACGAGACACTGTCACTAATAAAAAGAAAAACAATTATAAAAGATTCAGGGAGTACTACAGACAGAGCAAAAGTCTTCTTTAAACTGAGGTTGGGGCTGGGTGCAGTGGCTCACGCCTGTAATCCTAGCACTCCGGGAGGTAGAGGTGGGTAGATTGCTTGAGCTCAAGTGTTCGAGGCCAGCCTGAGCAAGATCAAGACCTCATCTCTAAAAATAGCCTGGCGTTGTGGCGGGTTCCTATAGTCCCAGCTACTCAGAAGGCCGAGGCGAGAGGAGCACTTGAACCCAATAGTTTGAGGTTGCTGAGAGCTATGACGCCACAGCACTCTACCTACAGCAACAAAGTGAGACCCTGTCTCAAAAGAAAAAACCAAGTTTAAAACTTAGTAAGCAATATCTTTTTCTGAGTAACTAAAAGGCAACAATATTAATTTGGGGAATGAATTTGTCACCTAAATGAATCATGCAGCTAAAATAAATGCTTACTTATAGGTAGTAAATGAGTAATTTGCTCATTTCTGATTGATCATATATTGTTCTAGATAGAAATGATGATAGCAAAACTGTATAGCAAGACCAGGAGTGGTGGCTCACTTCATTGTAAGGGAAATGAAAAAATGTTATCATTTCCCCCTCATTCTCATTAATCAAAGATTGATCCCTTTGAGCCAGGGAATTCTTAACTTTTTACCACCTTCACACACATGTTAAGAAAGTCTCTAAATCCTTGTCAGTATAATGGTAAGAAGAAAATAAAATAGTCTCTATAACTCTTTCTTAGTTCAAGAATGCAGAACACCTATTATTAGAGTAAATGATATGTAACTGATCATATGTGTGTATACATATACATAATCAAGACTCACAGAGGATTGAGATACCTCAACTCATATCTAGGAGCTCTAAGCAAAGAGAGAATATTTGCTCAATGTCATTAAATTATATACTGTTTCACTTTGGTAGTTACATAAAATTTTGCAGCTTAGCTGATAACATACATATTTATATTCCCTGCAGGTCATTGAGGTGAAAGCAAAAAGAAGAACTGGACAACTTAATTTTGTGACTTGTATGAGACAGACTCTGGAAAAACATTATGGAGATAAACCTGTAGGGATGGGAGGTACTTTCGTAGTTGAGAAAGGAAAAGTGAAGTCGCACATTATGGTAAGCACCTATGTGAGCATGTAGGGGTTTGTGTGCAAGTGCTGGAGACCTTAGGATGTTTAAATATGTGTTGGGAATCTGACCTTAAAGACGCCAGAACAAACCCTTTCACTTCAATTGTGTTACTTTAACTGACAAACAACACTATAAATCATATTGTGAGATAATGTCTAGCTAGAATTCTTCTTTTTTTTTTGAGACAGAGCCTCAAGCTGTCGCCCTGGGTAGAGTGTTGTGGCATCACAGCTCACAGCAACCTCCAATTCCTGGGCTCAAGCGAGTCTCCTGCCTTAGCCTCCCAAGTAGCTGGGACTATAGGTGCCCGCCACAATGCCCGGCCATCTTTTGGTTGCAGCCATCATTGTTGTTTGGCGGGCCCGGGCTGGATTCAAATGGCCAGCTCAGGTGTATGTGACTGGCGCCTTAGCCTGTTGAGCCACAGGCGCCGAGCCTAGAATTATTAATGCATTAGAACTTTCTTGTCAGTGTATTTAAGTTCAAGGTAAATTAAAGTGTGAGCCTTAAAAACTGCCTATTATTTTCATTGCCAAAATCCCAAACTCTATATAGTAGACTTTGCCATTTAAGGTGGTTGTACTTTTGAGGAAAGAAAAGGTCACTGTAAAGAGTATAATCCTGGATGGAGCCTGGTGGTTTATGCCTGCAATCCTAACACTTAGGGAGGCCAAGGCTGGAGGATTGCTTGAGGCTAGGAATTTGATTGAGGTTGCCATGAGTGCTAATGAGCCACTGCATTATAGCCTAGGCGATAGAGGGAGACCCTGTCTCAAAATAAATAAACATTTTAGTATTATGGATTAAGTATTCGTTTTTAGGACATTAAGGAGAGAATATTTTATTAAGCTAGACCCAAGCCATTCAGTCTTTATTTTATAATTTTTGGCAAAAAAAAAGAATGGGGAATAAAAATGATTCTGATTTCCTTTTTGTTTTATCACTAAAGCCACCAGAGATTATACTGCTCAGTCAGGTATTATGGCAGCCACATGTAGTCCCAGCCACTCCGGAGGCTACAGCAGGAGGAACACTTGAACCCAAGAGTTTGACGTTGCTGTGAGCTTGGCTGATGCCATGGCATTCCAGCCTGGGCAAGAGAGTGAGACCCTATCTCCAAAAACAAACAAACAAAAAACTTGTTTTAATGGTTTTCTTCTTTTTGTTGTTGTTGTTGTTGTTGTTGTGACAGTCTCAAGCTGTTGCCCTGGGTAGAGGGCTGTGGAGTCACTGCTCCCAGCAACCTCTAGTTCTTGGGCTTAAGCAATTCTCTTGCCTCAGCCTCCAAAGTCACTGGGACTACAGGCACCTGCCACAACACAGGGCTATTTTTATTGTTGTTGTTAATTGTAGTTGTCATTGTTTTTAGCTGGCCTAGGCCAGGTTTGAAACCGCCAACCTGGGTATGTGGCTGGCGCCCTACCCACTGAGCCATGGACACCACCTATTTTTTTATTTTTGAGACAAAGTCTCACTTTGTTGCCCTTGGTAAATAGAGTGCTGTGGCGTCATGGCTCACATCAATCTCAAACTCTTGAGCTCAAGTGATCTTCTTGCCTCTGCCTCCCGAGTAGCTTGGACTAGAGGCCCCTGCCACAATAGCCGACTATTTTTAGAGAACAGGCTTCCTTCTTGCTCAGGCTGGTCTCAAACTCCTAAGCTCAAGCAACCTGTTTAGGCACTCTGGGAGGCTGAGGCAGATGGACTGCTTGAGCTCAGGAGTTCAAGACCAGCCTGTGCAAGAGTGAGACCCCATCTCTACTAAAAATAGAAAAACTAGCTGGGTGTGGTGGCTCATGCCTGTTGTCCCAGTTACTCGGAAGCTGAGGCAAGAGGATCTCTTGAACCCAAGAGTTGGAGGTTGCTGTGAGCTATGATGACATCATGGCACTCTACCCAGGGCTGTTAACAGAATGAGACCGTCTCAAAAAAAAAAAAAAAAAAAAGTTGTGGTAAAATTCCCATAACCTAAAATTTACCTTTTTAGCATTTTTTAAGCATATAGCTCAGGCATTATTTATACTCTTGTTACTATTCAACCATCACCACCATATATCTCCAGAGCTTTTCTCCTCCTCCTATAAAACTGAAACTATGTACCCATTCAACAGTAACCCTCACTTCCTCTGCTCTGACTACCACCATTCTGCTATCTCTCTAAATTTGACCACTCTAGGTAACTCATACAAGTGGAATCATATGGCATTTGTTCTTTTGTGACTGGTTTATTCCACATTGCATAATGTCGTCAAGATCTATCTATATTGTAGAATATTAGAATTTCCTGTTTAAGACAGAATAATATTCCCTTTTTTTTTTTTTTGAGACAGAGTCTTACTATGTCACCCTCAGTAGAGTGCTGTGGCATCACAGCTCACAGCAACCTCAAACTCTTGGGCTTAAGACATTCTCTTGCCTCAGCCTCCCAGGTAGCTGGGACTACAGGTGCCCGCCACAACACCCAGCTATTTGTTTTTGTTGTTGCTATAGTTGCCATTGTTGTTGAGCAGGTCCGGGCCAGCTTTGAACCTGCCAGCCTCGGTGTATGTGGCCGGCACCCTAACCACTTAGCTATAGGCGCTAAACCAGTAATATTCTATTTTATATATACACATTTTGTTTTTCCATTTATCCATCAATGAAAACTGGGTTGCTTCTACTTTTGTTGTCTTTTTTTTAGGGTTGGGGGTAGAGAAGGGATGGAAAAGCAGGAGAGAAGAAGAGAGAGGAAAAAGAGGTCTTCCATAATTTGGCTATTATAATGCTGCTGTGAACATGGATGTGCAAGTCTTCCAGACGCTTCAGTTCTTTTGGATATATACCCAGACATAGAATTTCTGGGTCATACGATAGTTTTATCTTTAATTCTTTTAGGAACTACCATACCATTTTTCTATAGTGCTACACCATTTTTCGCTGCCCTCAGCAATGCATTTTTCCACATCCTAGCCAACACTATATGTATAATTATATTGCCAACACTACATAATATAATACCTATATATTTGACAGTCTCATTATGTTGCCCTGGGTAGAGTGCTGTGGCATCACAGCTCACAGCAACCTCTAGTTCTTGGCCTTAGGCGATTCTCTTGCCTGAGCCTCCCAAGTAGCTGGGACTACAGGCGCCTGCCACAAGGCCCGGCTATTTTTTGTTTGCAGTTTGGCCAGGGCTGGGTTTGAAACCGTCACCCTCCATATATGGGACTGGCACCCTACTCACTGAGCCAGGTGCTGCCTCTTTGCTCATTTTTTAATTAAGGTGTTTAAGTTTTAGGAGGTCTTTATATTCTGAGTATCAATCCCTTATCGGATGATTTGCAAGTATTTTCTACCATTCCACTAGCTGCCTTGTCACTTTGTTGATACACATTTGTCATTTGGTATACAAAAGTTTTAATTTTGATGTCCAGTTTATCTCCTTTTTTTTTTTTTTTTTTTTGACTGTACTTTTTGAGAAATCATGGCCAAATCCAGTATCCTTAAACTTTTACCCTAGGTATTCTTTTATAGAAGTATTAGCTCTACTGGCTCAGAGCCTGTGGCTCAGCAGGGTAAGGCGCCAGCCACGTACACCTGAGCTGGCAGGTTCGAATCCAGCCCGGGCCCACCAAACAACAATGACGGCTGCAACCAAAAAATGGCTGGGCGTTGTGGCGGGTGCCTGTGGTCCCAGCTACTTGGGAGGCGGAGGCAGGAGACTCGCTTGAGCCCAGGAATTGGAGGTTGCTGTGACCTGTGATGCCACAGCACTTTATCCAGGGTGAGAGCTTGAGGCTCTGTCTCAAAAAAAAAAAAAAAGAAGTATTAGCTCTACTAATACTTAAGTCTTTGA
>CAUYON010112471.1:0-54575 GCA_963573935.1 Arctocebus calabarensis | reverse complement strand
TCATATCAAACTTGAGTACATGGGATTCATGCTTCTCCATTCCTGAGATGCTTTACTAAGAATAATGTGTTCCACTTCCATCCAGGTTAGTACAAAGGCTGTAAAGTCTCCATTTTTTTTAATGGCTGAATAGTATTCCATAGTGTAGATATACCATAGCTTGTTAATCCATTCCTGGATTGGTGGGCATTTAGGTTGTTTCCACATTTTGGTGATCGTAAATTGAAGTCTCCATCTTTTTTAAGGCTGCATAATATTCCATGGTGTACATATACCACAATTTATTAATCCACTCATGGGTCAATGGGCACTTGGGCTTCTTCCATGACTTAGCAATTATGAATTGAGCTGCAATAAACATTCTGGTGCAAATATCTTTGTTATAAAGTGATTTTTGGTCTTCTGGATATATACCTAATAGAGGAATTGCAGGATCAAATGGCAAGTCTATTTTTAGATCCCTAAGTGATCTCCAAACTTCTTTCCAAAAGGAATGTATTAATTTGCATTTCCACCAGCCGTGTAGAAGTGTTCCCTTTTTCTCCACTTCCACACCAACATCTATAGTTTTGCCATTTTGTGGCGTGGGCTAATCTTACTGGAGTTAGATGATATCTCAGTATGTAAAGCGAGCAGACAGCCCTCATAATGGGAGAAAATATTTGCAGGTTATGTCTCTGTCAAAGGTTTGATAACCAGAATCCACAGAGAACTCAAATGTATTAGCAAGAAAAGAACAAGTGATCCCATCTCATTGTGGGCAAGAGCTTTGAATAGAAACTTCTTGGGAAAAGACAGGCGCATGGCCTACAGACACATGAAAAAATGCTCATCATCCTTAATCATCAGAGAAATGCAAAGGCACCCCAAATTTGCATGCTTTCAAGTAAAACCAGAATGCTTGGTTTGCTAAGGTGGCATCCACCCTCTGCCCTTCAAATAGATTGCAGACCTTAAGCCATCCTTAGGTAGAAATTCTGAGTCCTGGAATATAAAAGACAAGTCAGTGCCTGTTAGCTGAACCTGCAGTTCCCAGCCGGTTGGGAATTGCATGATTCTCCCTAGACGTGGATATGATGGACTTCCAGCATGAGTCACAAGGCTCGGCCAGAAGCCAGGTTTTTTTCCTGGTAATTGATTCTGTCCATCCTCTTGACAGCATCGGGCAATGTGGTAAGGGGATGAGGGGAAGGAGAAAAGAGAGGGGAGGGTCTCCTCATGAACTTCTCTCATGAGGAGGAGGATGCCCTCCAGGAAGGAGAATGATTCTAGCCCATGAGGAGGAGAATGATTCTAGCCCATGAGGTAGGGACCCCGCCATGACGGAGTGCATCGCACACCTGAACATTCCTTCATCTGCTTTTCGTTAGGTCCTCAGGGTAAAATAAACAAGAAAACAGCTTTGGTGAAGGCAGACCTCACCCGAGGTCAGAGGATGGAGGGGGTCTGTGCTGCAGAGGGCTGTGTCAACCGCGAGTCCCTGAGGGGGTGTTGTGCTCTTGGGCTGGGAAGAGCTCACAGGAGCCTCAGCACCTCCTGCAAATGTACCCCACTGCCCTCAGCTATAGTTAGTTAATTGTGAATAAATTAAAAAATGCCCCTGACAGTTTGCTGACTCCCCAGCCTGCACCCTGTTGCTCCTCCACATGCTACCTGGGCACAAGCTGGTGAATTATAGGGGACAGCAGCAGCTCTTGGTTGAGTCCATCTGAGACCTGCTGGCCTTCCTGAGAGGAGCCTCCCCCACCTGTAACCTTAGCCTCCTCCTCTTAACTTTTATAGCTTTGAAGCCAGAAAATGTGTGTCCTTTGTCGAGGCTGCCGTGATGGTCCCGAGACCCCTAGCTCTCCCCCCGGCAGCATGGCAGACCTCCCCCTTCTTCCTCAGAGCTCTCAGTCCTCGGCACCCCCCGCTGCCTCCCCAGAACTACAGAGGGAAGCAGACACACAGAAATGCTGCATGAAAAGGAGCCCTTGGAAGACCAAAGCGCCTTTCTTTCTTTTGAATGAAGATAAAACTCAGAAATACAGAAAAGGAATGTAAAAGAGGAGACAGAGGCAGGAGGGGGTAGGATGGACAGCAGAAAAACGATGAGACGTCCCCGGGTTTCACGGGTCTCAGGGGGGACCTTGGGGTTGAGCTATTTATGTGCCCAAATGGTCACCGTCTCATCGTCTCTCTCATTCTTCCCCTTCCCCTCTCTCCCTCCCTCTTTTTTCTCTCCCCTTGTCCCCTCTGCTCCCTCCCTCCCAGGTGTGTGCACAAGTGTGTGGAGGGGGATGCGCGTGGGAGGACGTGGATGAGAGGTGGGATGACTGTCGGGAAAGTGAGGCTGAGAAGTCAAGGCCACAGGCAGGTGACGGGGGTAGGAAAAGCCCAGACTTCCTGGCCCCAGCAGTGACCTGTAAACACACCACACTGGTGACATCCCTTCACTACAGTGTCTGTGCGAGCAGGAAGCTGTTGCCCACTCTCAGAACCTACCCCACGGCACTTTAAGGATCACAAGATAATGTTTGAGTCAGAGGATGCTTCTGAAGATATACTCCATCTGGTGTGTCCTTTCATTTTTCAGATGAGAACCCGTGGTCTAGAGACAGAAAGGGACATGCTCACTCTTCCATGCAGCTACATACATTCACAGCATCCCCCACTTCCCAGGCTGATCTGACAAGTAAGCTCTTGAGCTCATCCCAAAAACGTGCTACATACCTCATTGCTGAATATCACCACGGCCATCGTCAAAGTACATTCCTTGGGGTGCTATGCACCAATGCCAGTGCATAGTCCGCCCTTCAAAGCAATTTTGGAATTCTTTTTCTGTAATGACCATCAGAACCGTAGATGTACAGCACTCAAAAACATGCAACAACAATAAGGAACTCCACTCAGCAAGACACTGAGGGGACACAGCTGTGAGACACTGATATACCAAGGTTATGAATGCTTACCAAGTTGTTTGTACAGTGCTGCCAAAGTAAACGCATGGTGGCAAGTTTACAAACTTAACTGTTAGACTTTGTATGATGACAAATGGCCATGGTCATCTTACCACAAGGACATTTGCACTTGAATGTTTATAGTAGTCCAATTCCCAACTGCAAAGATGTGGAAACTACTCAAATGCCCTTCAACACATGAAAGGATTAATAAACTGTGGTATATGTATATCATGGAATAGTATTCAGCCATTAAAAAGGCAGAGATTTTGTGTCTTTTGAAACAATGTGAGTGAATTTGAAGAACATCCTCTTAAGTAGAGTATCACAGGAATGGAAAAACAAGCATCACATGTGCTGCTCAAGACTAAGTTGAAACTAGTAGATTAACAACTATATGCTCACTTCAGAGAAAAAGTCAATTCAGTTCAAGAAGGAAGGAGGGGGAAAGAGCATTTGGCAAATTCTCACCCCAAGGGTACAATGCAGGGGTGTATAGCATGCTTCCTGGGTGAAGGAAACAAGTACAACCAGGACTTTACCTTACAAATTCAAACAATGTAACCTAGTCATGTGTACCCTCATAGTAATCTGAATAAATAAGTAAATAAATAAATAAATGTTGGAAAAAAGAAAACAACTTAGCCCCTTCTGCAAAGATGTCAGTGCCTTTTTGTTTGTTTATTTGTTTGTTTGTTTTTGAGACAGAGTCTCAGTATATTACCCTCAGTAGAGTGCTGTGCCTTCACAGCTCACAGCAACCTCAAATTCTTGGGCTTAAGCAATTCTCTTGCTTCAGCCTCCCAAGCAGCTGGGACTACAGGTGCCTGCCACAACGCCTGGCTATTTTTTGGTTGTATTTGGCCTCAGGCTGAATTCAAACCCAGTGTATGAGGCTCCAGTGTATGAGGCTGGCGAGCTGCAGGCGCCGAGCCAAGATGTCAGCATCTTTGAGGGCAGAGACTGGATGCTAGGGGTTGCAGCCAAACATAATCCTAACTCATTGGACATGTGAGGTTTATTTTGTAATATGTTTCCTCATTTTCATATTCTTTTTGCAAAGTTTTTTTTTTTTTAAGAAAACAAAACTATAAAAAGAAAAGGATCTAATCGTGTAACACTGTGATGTAAGGATGCCTGCCTTCCCCCCACACATCTGGGCCCTTCTTGAACAAGGAAAGCTCCCTCTTCCAGGAAGCCCTAAACAGCAAGGTGAGGGAGCCTTGGGTGTAGGCAACAGAGGGCGCATTGTCTACAGTGGTTTTAAGAATGATCATTTCCACGTTCTATGTTTCAGCCATTTTCTCTTTTTTTGCAGAAGAAAATGTTTCAGATTTTTACTAAGCACAATAGAAATCAAGATATTTTTGCTGATGGCATTTTGGTGGACATTTTCAACTGTGAAAACTTTAGAGAGCTGCTAATAGCATAAATCATGAAGGGAATCAAAGATGTAGGCACCAGTGCAATTTTGGGAATTTATTGGAAAATGGGATTTTTATGAATCTCCAGCCAAACTTGTCCACAGGGTAAATGTGGAAATTCCCATTTGTAAACCTGTTGGTTTGTGTGAAAGAAAATTTCAAAACTAAAATTAATAAAAAATTTCTCTGATCAACTATTAAGTGAAAATGCCTTGATAAATCTGGTGGCACTGTCCACTGAACACAAATATGCAAAAAAAAGACTAATTCTCACAAAGTTATTAACAAATTTATAGATGTTTAGGCATGAACATGAAATCTGTAATACTATTATTACAACAGATTAATATGGAGGCATAAGTTTTTTTCCTTTTAAAAGAAAATACACAGGGCCCAGAGTGGTGGCTCATACCTGTAATCCTAGCACTCTGGGAAGCTGAGGCAGGTTCATTGCCTGAGCTCAAGAGTTCAAGAACATCCTGAGCCAGAGTGAGATCCCATCTTTAAAAATAGCCGGGTGTTGTGGTTGACACCTGTAGTCCAGCTACTTGAAAGGCTGAGGCAAGAGAATTGCTTGAGCCCAAGAGTTTGAGGTTGCTGTGAGCTATGACACCAAAGCACTCTACTAAGGGTGACAAAATGAGAATCTGTCTACATAAATAAATGAATAAATAAATAAATAATACATAAATATAATTAAAAAGTATCCTTCTACTACTCTTCCCCTGTTTTACTATATTTATTTTACTGACATAATAATCCATATTATAGCCAATAAAAGAAAAAAGTATGTTTTTTTGGCTATTATTATTATTTATTTTATGATCGTTACTGAAAATAATTATGTTGCACATAGAAAAGGAGATTCAAAACTATCTGCTTCCAGGACACCCCAGGTTGTGGACCTGCCTGAAATGAGCAGTTTCCTCTTAATCTTCTGCTCACCCAACCCCCACCTGCAGCATTTTGGAAATGGAGCTTCAATAAGGCTGTTTCTGGCATGTCTGTTTGTTACTTGGGCCTTTTTCTTATAAAGTGGAATCGCCATGGCTCGGAATCCTAGTCCTTTTTGCAATTTTTGGCTGGGGCGGGGTTTGAACCCTACTCCTTGAGCCACAGGCACCACCCCCGTCCTAGTCCTTTTTAACAAGTGTGAAAGGGGAGAGGCACGTCCCTGCCTTGGGCCCTCCCATGACATGTTACAGGGTTTCTTCACCTTGGCACTACTGATGGTTTGGGCCAGACAGGTCCTTGTGGTGGGGACCGTCCTGCACCTAGTAGGATGTTTAGCAACACCCCGTTGTCTCCCCGCTAAATACCAGTAACAACCCTGCTCTCCAGCTGTGATGACCAAAATTATCCCCAGAAATCTTCCTTATATTGAATGGAGGCTCAGCAGTTTGTATTTGCAACGTTCCCATGGGACACCCTCTTCTACTTCAAACTTGGGCAAGCTTCCCACCATCACTGGGCCTCCACTTTCTGCATCGGTAAAGTTAGAATAATAATCTATCTTGATTTGATGTAACGTTCAATGAAGATAACATCAATGGAAATGACATGTATACTCTAAATCTGTTTGCACATGTGTGGGAAAATGTAATGCTCTTAAAATGATCTTAAATGACCAAATATATTTCATCTTTGAGTTCCCCCTAAAACTTAGTTGGCCAATTAAATGTAATTTCTTCTTTTCTAATTTAAAACAGGATCTTTCACTGAACTTGATCTCTTTGGGTACCCTCATATTAATCTGAAATTTAAAAATTAATGCTTAATTATGTAATTATATTGAATCTTTTTTTTTCCTTTTTGAGACAGAGCCTCAAGCTGTCACCCTGGATAGAGTGCTGTGACATCACAACTCACAGCAACCTCAAACTCTTGGGCTTAAACGATTCTCTTGCCTCAGCCTCCTAAGTAGCTGGGACTACAGGTGCCCACCACAACACCTGGCTATTTCTTGGCTGTAGTTGTCATTATTGTTTGACAGGCTTGGGCTGGATTTGAACCCACCAGCTCTGGTGTTTGTGGCTGGTGCCTAGGCCACTTGAGCTATAGGCTCTGAGCCAATTATATTGAATCTTATTGGAGACTCAATATATGTACAGATGTCCAGGACAGTTTCTCTCAAGGGATCTCTGCACCTTCTTTTTTTCAAGACTGTCTGGGTGCAGACAAAACTTACAAGTCCTATGGTAGTGGGGGAAGCAGACTCACCTTCCTGTGCTGGCCATGGGTCTGTGCTGACCTGTGGGCTGTTCCTGTCTGGTTGCAGGATATCTGCCTGGGAAGGGAATCCTGCCTCCTTCTTCTGAGCTTTGTGTGTGGTTCCTGACCCGGTCCCCAAAGGGGAAGTCTCTCCAGGCTGCATCAACTTTCTCCACAGCTCAGGCTGTTTTCATCCTTCATTTCTTTCACCTGCTCTGCACCTGCTTAGAGGCCTCGAATGTGTTCTGTATACCAAGCTGGAGTCGAAAATCACAGCAAGTTTGGCCTCTGGACACCCTCCTCGGCGCTGCTAGCGGCTTGCCCCGGTGCTGTGCTAGCTGCTGTGTGGGCTGACCACGGGCTGTCTCTCAGACATTCATACTTCCCAGGGGCAAGTTCTGGGTGTTTTTTAAAACCTTGTTCAATATCTTTCCTCCTTTCCTCCCCTCTAAGTTTGACCTTGAGTTGGGGAGCAGAAAATAACTAAGGTTATTTCTGAGTTATTTTTTTAATTTTAATTATTTAATTAATTAATTAATTAATTAATTTTTTACAGACAGGGTCTTACTCTGTCACCCAGGCTGGAGTTCAAGGGTATGATCATAATTTACTGTAATCTCAAACTGTTGGGCTCAAGTGATCCTCCCATCTCAGCCTCCCAAGTAGCTGGGACTATAGCAGCAGTTCTCAACCTGTGGGTCGCGATGACCCCTTTGTAACAATGACAATACATCCTGCATATCAGATATTTACATCACGATTCATAAAAGTAGCAAAATTACAGTTATGAAGTAGAAACAAAAATAATTTTATGGGCTCGGCGCCTGTAGCTCAATGGGCTAAGGTGCCAGCCACGGACACCTGAGCTGGTGGGTTTGAATCCAGCCCAGGCCGCCAAACAACAATGACGGCTGCAACCAAAAAATAGCCGGGCATTGTGGCGGGCACCTGTGATCCCAGCTACTTGGGAGGCGGAGGCAAGAGACTCTCTTGAGCCCAGAAACTAGAGGTTGCTGTGAGCTGTGATGCCACAGCACTCTATCCAGGGTGACAGCTTGAGGCTCTGTCTCAGAAAAATAAAAAATAATAATAATTTTATGGTTGGGGGTCACCAGAACATGAGGAACTGTATTAAAGGGCATTAGGGGGCATTAGGAAGGTTGCGAACCACTGGACTATAGGCATGGACCATCATGCCCTGCTAATTTTTTTTATTTTTAGTAGAAAGGGGGTCTTATTCTTGCTCAGGCTGACCTCCTCTCCAGAGAAATCCTGGCCTCAAGCGAGCCTCCCACCTGGGACTCCCAAAGTGCTGGGATTACAGGCGGGAGTCACTGCGCCCAGCCCCACACCTCTTGTCTCTTGCCAGCCTTCTCTCTGCTTGGTCCCTCCTCTGGCCTTTGGATACCTCTTTCCTGTGGAGAGGTCCCTTAAAAGCTTGTCTTTCTTCTTCCCTACTCCATAGCAGTGGAAATACAGTGAAAGGACTGCTGGGAAAGAAATAGATTATCAGTGAGAGAATAGACATGGAAATGTATCTCAAAAATATTAGCAGGGTTCCGGCAAGGTTCCAGGGCCAGGTGTTAGGAAAGAAGCATCTTCTGAAAATGAAAACCATGTCCCAAACTGTCTTCACACTTCAGCCAACTGTCCTCCCACACAGAAATAAACTCCTGCCCTGGAAAAGCAAAACCTACCCTCGGAGAGAATGTCATTTAATTATGCCTTTTAAATCTCCTTACGCCTCTTAGTTTTCCTCCCTTCTCTTCGTCCCCTCCTTGCTTGGCCATGGACACCTCTTCCTTATCTGGGGTGGGGCTCCTGTGTGCTCTGCTCCGGGGAGCCCCTCTGCCCCACAGAGGCCCCTTGGGCAGGCAGAGAGCCCCCTGCCGCTTTCCCATCTTTTCTGGAGAAGCCAGCCTGACACAGCTGCTTTGGAGACCAGTGTTTCCAAGAAGATCTGCCAAGCAGTGGGGCCTCTGCCGGGAGAGCTGGGACACCATCCCCTCCTGGAAAAGCAATTCCAGAGTTTTCTTCGGAAGGACCTAAGAGGCCCGAGGCAGGCTGGGGTTCTTCATCAGCCTGAAGTGCCTGATGAAGTGATTGCCAGCGGCTGCCTCAGCAGCTCCCTTTGAGAACTCAGAGCCTTTAACCTGGTCAGGACCAGCTATGCATTCTTTGTGGCACTTCAAACCTACGCTACACACATATGCACGCGTGTGTGCACACACAGACCTGCACGGACCCACACGCACAGACACACACCCCTTGGACTCTGTTTAGAAGCCTGGATTTATATAATGAAACTTCCTCTGCCATGCGGACAGAAATAACGCTGGCATCTCCTTCTGGAGGGATTTTAATTAGGAAAGACACAGCATTTAAATTATGCTTATTACTTTCAGTTGCTTGTACAGGCTGCGGAGTTAGGAAAAGACCAGGGGAGTCATGCAAGCTGACTTGCAAGAAGACTCTCGATGGGAAAAATTGCCAAGAACACTTTTAATTTCTCTCTCCCCTCCCAGGCAACCTGGCTGAAGAAGGAGGCCCAAGTTTTGATACTCGTCATTACCACTAACATTCCTTAAGGACTATTCCACACCAGCACCCTGGCTAATATGCATTATCTCAATGAATCAAAAGAATTCAAGTTTGGCTGATGACCCTACTGGGGACTCCCCATGTCTAGGGGAGTCCGATGACATACCCTCAATATGGATCAGGGATGCACCCTGGAGCCACCGTGTACCTATCAGAGTGACTGTTGACAGCACGTATAAATGAATGAATGTAGTGCATGGGCTCAGAATAAATCAGATGCAGAAGAATTACAAGACGAACAGAGTCCTGGCCACAAACCTTGCTGTTGGAATGCTGGATAGAAAGTAAATGGCTCCATTCTCCAAGGGGTGGGAAACTTTTTGGTGAGATTTCAAACTTGAATGAACAGGGAGAATTTCTCTCCCCTGTCTCTCTCTCCCAAATCTTCGCTGGTATCACAACGAGGATAAACTTTCAGGCTACAACTGTAATTTTAGGTAAATTATTTAACCTATCATTTTTTTATTTAACGGTCAAGTGGCTGTAATTGTAACATCTACCTCAGAGAGTTTTTGAGGGTGCCTGTAGTCCCAGCTACTCAGGAGGCTGAGGCAAGAGAATCACCTAAGCTCAGGAGTTGGAGGTTGCTGTGAGCTGGGATGCCACAGAACTCTACCTAGGGCGATAAAGTGAG
Source organism: Arctocebus calabarensis (assembly GCA_963573935.1). Lineage (NCBI taxonomy): Eukaryota > Metazoa > Chordata > Mammalia > Primates > Lorisidae > Arctocebus > Arctocebus calabarensis. The sequence goes on along the minus strand of CAUYON010112471.1, from coordinate 44,766 downwards.
ACTCAAAACAAAACAAAAAAAAATTTTTGAAGGCTCATAGCAGATCTGATATGTAGCTGAGAGTCGACATTTTTCCTTTTCCCATTTTACTGCTAAGGAAGCTGGGGCTCGTATACATTAAATGACATTTATTGTAGTCATTCAATTGTTCAATACAAGTAATTATTGATCATGATTATAGCCTATTCTAGATGTTGGGAATACAACAGTGACTGGGTGGAGCGGGAAAGATGGAGAATAAACAAGTAACAATTCCAGGTTACAATAAATGCTATGAAAAGTAAAAGAAAACAGAGCAACAAGGTTGTGATCAAGGGGGTTGGTGGGAAAACTCCAGATGAGACGGTCGGGTAAGACTTCTCCAGAAAAGATGTCTTTGAAGTGGAGACCTGACGCGTCAGAGGAAGAAGCCAGGCCTAGATCTAGGGGAAGTGTAGTTCCGTCAACAAACCAACAAGTGCAAAGGTCCTGAGGCAGAACTGACATTATCAAGATGCAGGCAAAGACAGAAGGTTAGGAACCTAGAGAGTAAGCAGGAGAGGGGTTCAGGACGGGGCTAGACAGGTAGGCAGTGGCCAGATTATGGGGAAGGTGTTACAGGTCTTGGTAAGGCATTTGGAGTTTATTCTAAGTACAGTAGAAATATTTGGGAAATTTTAGCAGGGGAGTGGCATGCTCTGATTTACATTTTAAACGGATCCCTCTGGCTGCCATATGGAGACTAAATTATAATGAGGCGTGTGTGGAAGTTAAGTGGAACAGTTGAAGGCAGAGGTGATGGTAGCCTAGACTACGGGTAGCAATGCAATGCAAAGGCTTGGACCCTGTGGCCAAGTAAAAGAACTGAGACTAGAACCCGGGCCTAGTGTAGCATCTGCCTCTCTGCCTTGCCATCTGCCAATATTCTGACTTTCTTAAAAATAAATTTCCCATTGAACACAGCTTTTCTGCAGAACCATAACGCCACCGGGAGCTGCCTGGGCTTACACTGGAACAGTAATACCCTGCTGGTGTGATAATGCCTCATCAGCGCCCCGGAGGTCCCATCTCCCGCAGTGCAGGGTGTGAAAGGGGCCCCAGAGCACCCACACAGCAAGAGCAGGAAAAGGCATCTTGGCAGAATGCTAGAGCTCCTGGGTGTGGGGCTTCTCACCCCGGAAGGACGTCTGCGGGATACACAGGAGGGGTTCCATCTGGGAAGGACGAATACACAGCACGGGTTCCATCTAGGAAGGAGGAGACCCATTTCCACTGAAATCAACGAGGTGCAGGGCGCCAGGAGGGAGAAGGGGAATGGGAACGCGGGGTCTGCCGATTGACCAGAGGGGAGCAACCTGCCCTCTCCTTGGTAAGCCTGCAGTTCATGACCTTTCTGGAGGCCAGGAGAAAAGTCACAAAACCTGCAGATGTTCTGTGCTCCTCCGATGCCCTGTGTGTTTCCCCATCATTGCAGTTTGGACATCTGTGTTCCTGTGTCCATCCCCCCAGGGGAGAGGGGCTTCTGGGACAGGTGTTTTATTTACTTTTGCATCCTGAGGTCTTGTCAAAAGACCTATGGTAGTGTAAGTCAGAAGTCAGCAAAACGTGTTCAATAGTTAGCTGAACGATAGTCCTAAATGTCCAGAAGCAAAGAATTGCTCTGACTTGGGCTGTAAGAACTAACAGATCAACCAGTCTGGAGAATCTTCAGCTTTATCAGTCACCAACCCTGTTGAGAAAATAATAACAACCATAGACACTTTCTCACAGAAAAAAAATATATATATATCGGCTCAGCGCCTATGGCTCAACGGGCTAAGGCGCCAGCGACGTACACTTGAGCTGGCGGGTTCGAATCCAGCCCCAGCCCACCAAACAACAATGACAGCTGCAACCAAAAAATGGCTGGGCATTATGGCAGGTGCCTGTAGTCCTAGCTACTTGGGAGGTGGAGACAAGAGACTCGCTTGAGCCCAGGAATTGGAGGTTGCTGTGAGCTGTGATGCCACAGCACTCTATCCAGGTGACAGCTTAGGGCTCTGTCTCAAAAAAAAAAAAAATTCACATATAAAAATCTTTTAATATCCATTTTTTTACAGATAAGAAAATTGAAGACCAAAACATAAAAGTGACTTATCCAAAGTCACCAAATTTATCTGTTATAGCTTTCTAAGTTCCTTTTCCTGCAGCTCCACTTATCCTGAGCAGGCCAGCAAGACCCTGGAAGGCATTGAGATCCTAAAAACCAGTCACTATTCAATTGACTCTGAAAGGGAGTCCGTAGTACCAAGTGTTGTGTTGAAGAAATCAAACCTTCTTGTAATCACTGGTTAACTCATTTTTCACCTCCTGGGCACGCATTCCTCACAGCCAGCAGTGAAGCTTGGTCTTTGCACACAGGCTTACTTAGCGCAGAGTCCTGAGGGGCCATAGGGACTTGGGCGTGTCCTAGAGCCTGTCCCTCTGGGTGTCTAGAGGAAGCACAGATTTGTGCTAGGTTTATCCAAAACCATGGACGGTGGCTGTGGCTCAGTCAGTAGGGAGCTGGCCACATATACAGAGGGTGGCGGGTTCAAACCTGGCCCCAGCCAAACTGCAACAAAAAAATAGCTGGGCGTTGTGGCGGGCGCCTATAGTCCCAGCTACTTGGAAGGCTGAGGCAAGAAAATCGTTGGAGCTTGCTGTAAGCAGTGTGACGCCCCAGCACTCTACTGAGGGTAATAAAGTGAGACTCTGTCTCTACAAAAAACAAGACAAAACACCTAGGTTTATCCGACCCCCTCTTGCTTACTTTCTTCCATTTTTTTTTGCAGTTTTGGCCAGGGCTGGGGCTTGAACCCGCCAGCCCTGGCATATGGGGCCAGTGCCCTACTCCTTGAGCCATAGGCACTGCCCTCACTTACTTTCTGAGGGGAGGGGGTAAGGTGTTGGAAGAAATGAAGAAGGAAGAAGTGAGGAACAAAGAGCCTGGTGTGAGAAGAGCTAAGAGCCCCATTCCCTGACAATTCTGTGGCCTCTCTCTTCACTCATCTCACAGAATCCTCTAGCAACCCAGGGAGGTGAACCAGGCAAGGGTCTGCGCCCAGTTTTATAGGTGAGGGACAAATAGAGGGGCCTAGAAAGAGGAGCCAAGATATGTGTGCTCCCAGCCACATCTGGTTTCTCATTTCCATTGGTTGTCTGGGCACCTTGCAGCTGAAGGTGCCAGGGCACACACACAAGGTATCCCTGAAAGGCATCAGCACCTCGCTCAGGTGCCTGGGTTGTGGGACTGGGAACTGGGTGACAGTGTCCTGATAAGGATGAGTACCCTGCTTCTTATCCCCTCTTCTGCTGTCCCCAGTCCAGTTCGTGTTGGTGGTAAATTCAAGGTTTGGGACTAGGAGCCTTGTTTCCCTTTTTTGAGAATTTAATGAAAGCTGTGGATTCTCCCTCTCTGTAATCGAGTAGCAGGTTGAATAGTGTCCCCCCTCCCACATTCATGTCTACCCAGAAACTCAAAATGTGACTTTACTTGGGAATAAAGTCTTTGCAGACGGCACTCGTTGTAACTTGTTAAAATGAGGAGGTCACACTGCATAGGTAGGACCTCAGCAGAGAAGGAAGGTGGCCATGCAAGGACAGAAAGGGGTTGAAAGATACAGCTGCAACCCAGGGAATGCCAAGGATTGCTGGAAGGTTCTGGAATCTAGAAGAGGTAAGGAAAGTTTATCCCCAAAAGCCTTCAGAGGGAGCATGCGCCTGACTTCAGACTTCTGGTATTCAGAACACTGAGAGAATAAACTTCTCTTGTTTTAAGTCATGGGTTTCTGGTGTTGTGCTACAGCAGTCCCAGGAAACTGGTGTAGTACTGAACATCTCTTCTACAGACCCTCCTCTCTCAGGGGAATCAAATAACTTGGTTTTCTCAAAAGGTCATCCTTTGTCATGACACCCTTGCCCAGGCAACTCCTTCTGCGGGCAACGTCCTCCTTCCTCCCCTGCCCACAACGTCCCCCCCCTCTTGCCCCCTACATCCTCCCCTCTCCTCTGACTGTAACGTCCTCCCCCCTCTCTTGCCCGCGACGTCCTCTCCCCTCTCCTGCCCCCAACAGCCTCCCCTCTTTTCTGTTTGTGGCCCCTGTTCCTACCTCACACTAAGTTAAGTTCAAGTACCTTTTCTTCAGCAGACTGTTCCCGACCACTTCCCACCCTTGGGCTGGACTAAACGCTCTCTCCTCTGTATTCCCGTAAACTCCCCTAATATCGAGATGATGCCCACACTTACTCTTGTCTATTCTCCAGACTGTGACGTTCACTAAGACAGGTGTTCTGTATTTTAGCCCCAGTGCTTGTGTAGTTCCTGGCCCCTGCTCGGTAGTCAATGTGTGCTTGAACAGATGCATGTCTGTGGAGCAAAGAAGCATCGTAGGTACCAGGTGGGCTGAGGCCAGTAGTGAGAGCTCCACGGTGTTACAGTTTTGGGGCTGAGGCCAGTGCAGCCCCAGGAAGCAAACACAGAGCCATTGTACTGCAGAAAGGCCCCTGGCCACATCCCCACAGCTATTTCACGTGTGCTCCACTGCCCTAGGGACTGACGCCCACACTTCTTCCCTGGACCTATTCTCTAGCTCATAACAATGTTCTGGAAAGACATGTTCTTCCAAGAGCCCCGGGGCCTAGGAATCCAAAGGCACAGGTTTGACACATGGCTCTGATATCAACTATCTGTGTGATTTATTTAGTTATTATTGTTTTGAGACAGAGTCTCACTCTGTCACCCTGGGTAGAGTGCCGTGGCGTCACAGCTCACTGCAACTTCAAACTCCTGCGCTCAAGCGATTCTCTTGCCTCAGCCTCCCAAGTAGCTGGGAGTACAGGCACCTGTCACAACACGTGGCGGCTTTTAGGCACAGGGTCTTGCTCTTGCTCAGGCTGCTCTGGAGCAGTTCACCCACCTGGACCCCCAGAGTGCTAAGATTACAGGTGTGAGCTGCTGTGCCCAGCCCTTATCTGTGTGATTCAAATGACTTAAACACATTCTTTTGAGCTCTCTGGGCCTCAGAGTCTTCATCTGCAAACCCAGGAGCAGGAAGCTAAAGTTCCAGCTCTGAGAGTCACCTCTCTGAGCGTCACCTCTCTGAGATGCTATAGGAAAACAAACAAAAAAACTGGTGTCCTCTTAAAGTAATATTCCTGTGTTTTTGTTTTCCCTACGGCTTGAATACTGAATTCCGTTCACTCTGACTAGTCCTCCACTGGTTGTGATGGCTGAGAAGGCCTAGGAGGAAGAGGTGCTATTCCCTGTCACCATCCCGACCATTTCCGTCTGGGTCCTCAGTAAAACCAAACAAAAGAAAACAGACTTTAAAGAAAAAAACAACTAACTTCCCTCCGAGGATTGTCATTAAACACCAGATGTCCAGTAGGAGGAACCTTTAAACCAGAACAGCTGCTTGGATGGTGCTCCGAAGGCGTCCTTTCCCTCTGCCTCCTCCTATGACAAGTTCCTGTGCCCTTCGGCCTGACAGGAACTTCCTCTCCACCCAGTGTGAACCTACATTTAAAGGTGCCCTGCTGTTGATGCGTGGGGACAGTCGAGATACGGTCACCCTCTTCTCTGATGGGCAGGTTCTTGCCCTTCTCTAGCCCCCCAAGCACCTAGAAAATCTGTATTCTGTCTTCCTCAGCTCAAAAATTGCTTCTTCCATGTTGCTTTTATTCTTAGACACACTCTCTTCCCCGGGCCTGCAGATGAGGACAGCTAACATTTCTGCATCTATTGTGTATCCACCATGTGCTGTAGTATCTTAAGTCTCAGAACTAGGAATAGCTGGGTTTCTTCTTCAGAACTCCTCTGCATTTATCTTGGCACTGTGAATCATCTCACAAACCATATTTCCTTGCTTTATTGCATTGGATGCTGAGAAGCTCGAAGCCAAATTTGTGACCTAATCTTAGGATGTGATCTAAGCGCCTAACCTTTATCCCTGACTTTTCTTTATTGTTTACCACTCTTGCTTTTCTTTCACCCTGATTCTATGACTTGCATAACATTAAAAAAAAAAGTCTTTGGGCTAATTTCTTTTGATTTTGATGGGGTAGATAAACATAAGTCTTATCTGCAGTGGGTTATAATACAAATAAGTAAAAGGTATTACAAATACATATCTGCAACATTCATAATAATCCTGCGACTGTCGAGGTAAGTGGGGCTTTGGAAGATACTCAAGATCATGCAACTTTCAAGCCAAAGAGCTAGGAATCAAATCTATATCCATCTGACTTCAGAGCACATGCCTTTGATAATCGTAATTGCTTACACTTAGTAAGCACTTACTGTGGGCCAGGTTTTGTGTTGAGTATCTCACAGGTATTATCTCACTTGTTTTCACAATAGTCCTATGAAACAGCTACCATGTTATAGATGAAGAAAGTTAGGTTTAGAGAGAGCCAATAGTTTGTCTAAGGTCACTCAGCAAATGCTGAGATTCAAACTCACATGATCTGAACTTTGAATTTCCATATTCTTTGCAGCCTCTCTGAACTTGTAATAGGGCTAAGTATACAAGGAACCAGATTCCTAGTTAAGGGTTGTTTGACTCCTTGTAAATGCCCAGCTGCATGGTTATATCACAAAGGCTTATCATCCGACAAACCCTACTGGAGAAATGGATGTCTGGCTAGAAATAGGTATTTCTGGGTTTCACAGTTCTTCATGGAGCAGATGGATTAAAAACACAAAGTCTGTGTGCAACGCTGGATTTTAAATGCCAGCCTGAGCACTAAGAGAGAGGAAGATATCTAACTACCTAGCGGCCAAAGAGTGGAAATAAAAGTGTTTGAAAAGGCAGCGCGCTGCTCATGGGCGCCATCTGGCAGTAGAAGTGGGAAATTGCTCTGAGAAAGAAATGGATAAACAGGTGAAATGAAGTTCCCGTTCTGACCAGCATAGCAGGCCTCTTGTGTTTTGAATGCTTAATGTAGATCTTTTTCTTTCATACAAATCCTACAAGGGACATATTTTTATCATTATTATTCAAATGAGAAACTTAAAATTTAAAGATATTAAGTAATTTTCCAGGGAATTTGGTTATTGTCTATTTTGCTTCCATGAAATTTTATTTCCACTATACCATGCAAATTCTCAAAAGTAGTATTCCTTGGTAGCTCCTGACTTTCCCAGCCCCCTTGGGTCTGGAACCATGGATGCAGCACACCTCTCTGGAGTCATCCATGAAACACTATCGGGTATCAACAGGGCTGGTGCCCTCTGTGTCCGTAGTTGGCCCAGGTCATTGTACAGGTCTCTTGTCCTAGGGACTAAGCCTTACTATCTCATATTACTCTCAATATCCCCTCTTCTAGGAGGTGGGAAATGCTGGATTCTCCGTAATCTGTGCACTGGTTACTGAGTAGTTGCTACTGTGATTACAACAAAAGCCAGCCCTGAGCCAGCACAGCCCTCCGAGTGAGGTTTGGAACTCTGCTGAGGTGGTTTCCCACACCTCACCTAGAGTTATCTGTTAGCTGCTCATGCTGCCTATATTGGCCCTTTCTTTAGCAGGGACAACATTTCTAAGGTTATCAGTTTAATATTCATACAATTGCTATTGCCCTTTAAGAAATGTGTGGGCTGGGTGGTGCCTGTGGCTCAGTGAGTAGGGCGCCAGCCCCATATACCAGAGGTGGCAGGTTCAAATCCAGCCCCAGCCAAAAACTGCAAAAAAAAAAAAAAAAAGAGTCAGTACTTTTGGCTCGGCACCTATGGCTCAAGAGGCTAAGGCACCAGCCACATACACATGAGCTGGCAGGTTCGAGTCCAGTCCGGGCCTGCCAAACAACAATGACGGCTGCAACCAAAAAATGGCTGGGGGTTGTGGTGGGCGCCTGTAGTCCCAGCTGCTTGGGAGGCAGAGGCAGGAGAATCGCTGGAGCCCAGGAGTTGGACGTTGCTGTGAGCTGTAATGCCACAGCACTCTACGCAGGGTGACAGCTTGAGGCTGTGTCTCAAAAAAAAAGAAATGTGTGAACCTAGAAAGATGGGCCAAATAATTGAGAACTGACCAATATGCCCTCAATGTTCAAAAAGGGACAGTGATGGAGCCTTGATACTTCAATGAGTACAATATTCTTTAGAATCAAATCATGTGTGATGAGGAAAGACACAGTAAATATTAAGAATTGGGAAAATTCTCTATGAATAAATCATGTAAAATAAGCCAACTTTGCTTTTTTAGAAAATGTCGCCGTACTGATAGATTTTTTGAATGCTAGAGATACTATTTGGAAGTAGATAAGTATTTCAACACTTCTTAATGGAGTAAATGTCCTCCTGAAGGAATACCCAGAGGAGCACCAAAAAGCTGATCTATGCTCTGACCTGACCAGAAATGCTGTTTATCAATTAAGAAACTTGAGAGAAGCATAACCATTGACGGCAAGATTTGAAATAATTTGACATCTTGGCACTGCAATGAAAATTAAGAAAATGGAATTTAATTAGCACATATGTGAAGTCTTAAATCTACTTAACAACAATCAAAGACAAGAAGGAGTCGCCAGTGGTTTATGACAGAAGGCCCCGGGATTTTGAAGAGTGTGCTATGTAAGTGACCAATGTAATGTGGTTGCTCAGAAAAGGACTGTAACCAGGGTTTCCAACACCCACCATGGCAGAGTAAGAGCCTAGGAAAATATGCTCTTCCATAAGAGCAATGAGACTTTGTCTAAAAAAGGTCAGAATCAACTTTTTCAGAACTCTGGAAATTAACCAAAGGCTTATAACAATATAAGGGTGATTTCTTCAGGAAAAATGACTGAATCTCAGTAAGAACATGAGCATTTTTAACTTGTCCTACTCCCATCTTCTTTTCCTCAGTATCACTGTAGCTTGAAAACCAGCACCCTTACAACCTTGGTAGCTGTGAAAATCATCCATCTCACAGCCACTGGAGAAAGCTGAACATGTTGGGAGCATCTCAATAGCCTCATTTCCAGAGAACTGTCACTACCTGACCTGTCTGGTAGCTCTCTCAAAACCTCCACTCTCAGGGATTACTTTTATGTGACCTGACTCAGAGCTTCTTCAATGTTATCAGTTTGGAACATTTGTTGAAATCAAATGTTAAGCAATTGCTTAACATTATAGCTGCCTGAAGCAGAGATAACATTTGGGAGGAACAAAAAGCTGGCCAGAAAACTTAAAAAGAAAAGCTGACTTGGGAGGCTGAGGCAAGAGAATTGCCTAAGCCCAAGAGCTGGAGGTTGCTGTGAGCTGTGACTCCACTGCACTCTACAAAGGGCGATAAAGTGAGACTCTGTCTCTAAAAAAAAAAAAGAAAAGAAAATCCGAGGAATAAAATACCCACAGAGGGCTTTGAAAAGCTTTAGCCTATTTCTGAGGATACACAAGGCCATATACACGTTTAGGTCTGTTCCCAGGAAAGATCTGAGAAGGTCCTAATCTCTTACCTTTGGCTGACCTTGAGGCTGTATGGAAGCAGGAAGTGAAGGCTAAGGTAGTGTTACAAACTGCCTGCCAAAGCAGTTAAGGCATGTTGCAACACAGATGGAGAGCCCTGTGGCAAAATCTTAATAATGCAGACCACTTAAGGACATTTCCAGCTAATCATTAACTGGTCACTAAGCTAACTGAGTGTAGACTTTACAGAGTTAATTCAGAAAAGTCATTATACATGTATAAGTAAACAGCAAAACAATAACAAACTTCAATAATCATAAAGGAGGAGGAGGTGAATCTGATTTCTAGAAGTGCCATATTATGTCATGTAAAATATCCAGTGTTCAACAAAAAATTGTGAGACATATAAAGAAAAGAAAGTACGGCCCGTATTCAGAGAAAAAAAATAGTCAATGGAAACTGTCTCTGAGGAAGCCCAGGTATTAGACATATTAGACAAAGGCTTTAATTCAGCTATTACAAATATACTCAAAGAACCAAAGGAAATCATGTTAAAAAAACAGAAAGTATGAGAATAAGACTCATCAAATACAGACTATCAATAAAGAGATAGAAAGTATGTAAAAAATGAAATAGTAATTCTAGAGTTTTGAAAAGCACAGTAACTGACATGAGTAGAGGAATTCAACAGCAGATTTGAGCTAGGAGAAAAAAAAATCAGTGGATCAGAAGATGGGCCAATTGTGAGTATACAGTCTAAGAAACAAAAAGTAAAAAGAATTAACAAAGATGCGAGGTCGCGCCTGTGGCTCAGTGAGTATGGCACCGGCCCCATATGCCAAGGGTGGCGGGTTCAAACCTGGCCCCGGCAGAACTGCAAAATAAAAAAATAGCTGGGGGTTGTGGCGGGTCCCTGTAGTCCCAGCTACTTGGGAAGCTGAGGCAAGAGAATCGCTTAAGCCCAGGAGTTGGAGGTTGCTGTGAGCTGTGTGATGGCATGGCACTCTACCAAGGGCGATAAAGTGAGACTCTGTCTCTACAAAAAAAAAAAAAAAAAAAGAATTAACAAAGATGAAGAGAGCCTCAGAGACCTGTGAGATACCATGGAGCATACCGATATATACATCATAGGAGTTCCAGAAGAAAGGAGAGAGGAAAGGGAGAGGAAAGGATTTTGGCTAGAAATGGGAAATCAGGTTTGATTGTTACAGTACACTCAATGTAGATGGTTTGAAAAATAAAGAAACTTAGAATCCATAAAATAGCAAGCATAAGACTATCAGAGTCAGACAGATGTGGGTTTGTCACTTGCTAGCTAGCAATTACATCCTATATCCTATGCAAGTAGTTATATACACACACCCACACATGATATACACACATACATATAACATATATGTATACACACAGATTACACACATACATATAAACTTTATACATACACACACAGGATGGCCATAACGTTCGTGTGCAATTTAAAATTGCACGCTATTTTAAATTGCATGCAAACTTTATGGCCACCCTGTATGTATGTATTTGTGTGTGTGTATGTATATATCTTAGCAATGTCCCTGATACATACACATCACTTAATAATGACCTTTCCACCTTTTTTTCTTCCTTTGTTAGTTCTAGCCCAACACATAATCACTTGCCAGATGCTTTTCATTCATTTTTCCTCACTTTACAGGAGCTAGGCAAAAATAGTGGCTGTCTAGGTCCATGCTAGGGATCCAAAGATAGGCCTCAGTCGGGCTGGGTTGTTTCTAGTAAGAGGCCAACGTGAATTATAACCAAGGTCAAGAAACAAAACTAATGCCAAACATTCGGCTCAGACGTGAGCTTAGGCTAGCGTAAGGCAGTGGATAGAAAGAAAGGGAAACAGTACAAGGAGAAAAGAGGCAAGGGGGATAAGATGCAGCTGGGACTGAGGAAATGTGCTAGGGGCAGATGGGAGGGAGGCACTGAGGCACCCTTCCGCCCCTGTTTCTCCATCCTTACAGCCATTCTTTATCCGGGGTCTTCACCCATTTTACCATTTGAACCATTGCAGTGGTTGTCAGATTGTGTTACACAGAAATGCACCCAAGAGTCTTCCAACATTCGATTCAGTTTTTAAGAACTACCATTTTGGACATAGTTAGAAGGTGAAGAAGAGGGTTAGGAGGTGGAAATTCAGATTTCCCACTCCTGACCCCACCAGAACAGCTTCATTTTTATTTCTCTTAACTATTGTGGCTTCTCTTAAAATTTAGCTTTATTGGGCGGTGCCTGTGGCTCAGCGAATAGGGCGCTGGCCCCATATACCAAAGGTGGCAGGTTCAAACCCGGCCTCGGTCAAAACTAGCCAGGTGTTGTGGTAGGTGCCTATAGTCCCAGCTACTCGGGAAGTTGAGGCAAGAGAATTGCCTAAGCCCAGGAGCTGGAGGTTGCTGTGAGCTGTGTGACACCATGGCACTCTACCAAGGGTGATAAAGTGAGACTCTGTCTCTACAAAAAAAAAAAAATGTCCTTATTGGTTCGGCGCCCGTGGCTCAATGGGCTAAGGTGCCAGCCACTTACACCTGAGCTGGCAAGTTTGAATCCAGCCAGGCCCGCCAAACAACAATGACGGCTGCAACCAAAAAATGGCCAGGTGTTGTGGCAGGCGCCTATAGTCCCAGCTACTTGGGAGAGGCGGAGGAAGGAGCCTCACTCGAGCCCAGGAATTAGAGGTTGCTGTGAGCTGTGATGCCACAGCACTCTATCCAGGGTGACGGCTTGAGGCTCTTGTCTCAAAAAAAAAAAAAAAATTAGCTTTATCATAAGTTTCTGGTTTAACAATGTTTGACTTTGCACCAGTGTATTCCAACATTGCCAGGGACATCCCTGACTTTTGCATTTCTCTCTAGATAAATCATACCAAATCTCTTCTTCATTAAGCTATCCTAAGCCTGCTGCAGAATATCTATTGACCTTCTATCATCTTTTGGACCTAGGTCAAATCCTCAGCCACCCTCTAGGGCCCTCTTCAGTCAGAACAGAAGGAATGGGATAATGTCTTGTGCTGTTTAGAACGCTTAGTGTGGGTGGTGCCTGTGGCTTGGTGGGTAGGGTGCCGGCCCCATATACTGAGGGTGATGGGTTCAAACCCAGCCCCAGCCAAACTGCAACAACAACAACAACAAAATAGAATGCATGGTAGGCATTTAATGAGTAAATACCAACTTATTAGATTTGACTTCTCCATAAGAGAACCTAGAACAAGTACCTTGCACACAGGATTAGTGTGCAAGAGACATTCTCCTTCACAACATACTTCCTTATACATAGCTAACCTTCCAATCTGGGAAAATGGCCCCCTAATATTTATCAAGAATCTTGAATTTCCATCTGCAGGATGTGGGAAATGGTATCGTGATGTTTAGAAAGTGCTTTCAACCTCCATCTTCTGTTGTCTAAAAAAATACTTACTTTGCCTAGCTCATAAATATAATTGCTAGCCTAAAAATACAAACTTTGGGACAACCTAACTGAATCAATCCCTGGAGTCCTTACACCTGGTTCTTGATGCCCCCTTGTGGCAATATGTCAACCTACAGGGTTACCAAGATGAACATGATAGGTACCATTTAGTAGGTGCCTAACTCCGAGACAAATACCATGCTAAGCATTTCCCACAGATTAGCTCATTTATCCTTGCCACAATCACCTGTGGCAGCTACTGTTAGTTCAACAACTTGTTCTACATAACATAACTGACAAGTGGCAGAATAGGGACTTAAATCCAAGCTGATTGGTGATGTGCTTTGGGTGGATATATAAAAATGAGTTAAAAGGGCCTTCTTAATTAAAGGTATAACAAGTTTGGTTGACACTATCCCCACCAAAACAATTCAAGTGGAGAAAATTATTTGAAATAACCATTGTTTAAAGTCTCTGATTAGCGTCCTAAGGGCATATAGCAAAGGAGAAACATTGTTCAAGAAAATGTGGCTCATGCCTGTAATACTAACACTGAGGCAGAAAGATCATCACTTCAGGTCAGAAGTTGGAGACCAGCATAGGCAATAGCAAGACATTATCTCTACAAAAAAAAAGAAAAATTAAAAAAAAAAAAAGAAAAATTAGCTGGGCATGTTTATGATGTTCCAGCTACTTGGGAGGCCAAGGCAGGAGGACACTTTGAGCGCAGCAGTTTGAGGTTGCAGTGAGCTACTATGATGTCAATGCATTCTAGCTGGGGCAATAATGCAGGAGATTGCATTGAAAGAAAGAAGGACAAGAGGGAAGCAGGGAGAAAAGAAGGGAGGGGGAAAGAAAATTTATTAAATCTCAGTAATAACAGGGAGAGTCTGTGGCATTTGAGCTATGATATGCCCCATCACTTTCTCTACCAGCTCCTGATTATGGAACCTCTACCCAGGGCGTGTGTAGCTAAGAAGACAAGAGCTCCATCTTTCTCTAAACCCCAGTGTGGGGCTATGGTTTCCCCCCAGAAGAGGAAGGAGCCTGTTGTTTCTCACTCCTCCAGTACCAAGTTTGCAGAAGTTCTATTCCAGATCAGTATGCCAAGACCTCATCCAGCTTGCTACTTGTAGTGTGGAAGTTCTATCCTAGGCACAGCAAGTCAAGAATACTGGGGGAACTGGTCTCCCACACTTCAGTTCACTTGCCCATCAGAAATTCCATGCTGAGAGAGGTAAAATGAAAAGACAGTGGCCTTCACACTCCCCAATCCTACTAACCACTCACAGAGCAGGGATGTCACGCTGGGGAAGGGGACTGTTTGACCCAGGTCCAGTGTAATGGTACAGGAGTTCTGCCCAGTAGGAAAGGCAGGCCACAAAAAGGAAAATATCCACAGCTCTGCCCGAAGAGACTGATTTTATATAGAAGAAAGAGCACAGAGATCCGTATGCGAGGTCACTTGTAAAAATAATGGTGATCTTGTTGGAGAGCAATTAAGAGGAGACTGGCATGTATGCATGCTATGAACAAGATGGAAGAGAAGCTAGAAGTTTAAGGGAAAGAGACAGCCAAGTAGAGTCCTCCTACAGTCATAGTCAACTCTCCTGGGGGGCAGAGGGGTCAGAAAGATTGTGCTATGTGCACCTACTTGAGAACAATCAGGGCAGGATGTGGGGCAGATTTCAAAGCATTCCTCATGTCACCCAAAGGCCCACCAACATACAGTGGATATTTTATTGGCACAAAGGGTTTTTTTTTTTTTTTTTGAGACAGAGTCTCACTCGTCACCCTTGGTAGAGTGCCATTGTGTCATAGCTCACAGCAACCTCAAACTCTTGGTCTTAAGCGATTGTCTTGCCTCAGCCTCCCAAATAGCTGGGACTATAGGCACCTGCCACAGCGCCCAGCTATTTTTAGAGACAAGGTCTTGCTCAGGCTGGTCTTGAACCTGAAAGCTCAGGCAATCCACCTGCTTCAGCTTCCCAAGGGCTGGGACAAAAGGCTTAAGCACAACCTGTGATTAAAAACTGACTGAACAATAAGTTATTCTGACTCAAGAGTGACTCCTAGAAAGCTAGACTTAAAAATAAAATCACAGTCATCCTGGCAATCTGGAAGACTGTGTGCATGCCTGAGGCTGCATCTTCCAAGGAATAATCAGAGAGGAAGCCACCAAGCTACTAGCTCCTGGCTGATTATGGGAGAAAAATAGTGAGCTCTCTGCACTGTGATAACTGCCTCCACATCACACATCAATTTCCAACAGCGTAGGATTAAAAATCGAACAGAGTAAGGGGACTTAAGCACAATCTTTAACTAATAAGTGGCTTATGCCAATGCAGGGTCAATTCCTAGCCACCCAGGCTAAAAGACAAAAATAAAGGAGAAAAACATAAGCAGGGACATTAGAGGATGCATACTGTGGGTGAAATAGACTTTGCAGAATTGCTTCAGCCTAACTACTAAACAAACGAATGACCAAGGAAACAACTACCCGAGGGAATCAGTGTCCAAAGTTGCTACAATACATTGCCTAAAATAGCTAGCTTTCAACAAAAAATAGTGAGACATTGAAAGAAACTAGGAACTATGACCCATACCAAAGAAAAAATGTAGGCAACAGAAACTGCCTTAGAAGTCCCAGGTGCTATACTTAGTAAAGACTTCAAGGGTGCCGTTAGAAATATGTTCAAAGAACTAAAGGAAAGCATGATTATAGAAATAAAGGAAAGTATGATGAAAATACTTCATCAAATATATTAGTGAAGAGATAGAAATCATTTAAAAAATAGTCATATGGGAAATTTGGAATTGAAAAGTACAATAATGGAAATGAATAATTCAATAGAGAGGCTCAACAGCAGATGCTAACTGGCAAAAGAAAGAATTAGCCAACTTGAAGACAGGTTAATAGAGATCATGCAAACAGAAATGAAAATGAATAAAGAAAAACAGAGACTCAGAGACATGTGGGCCACCATTAACACGCCAACATATGATGAGAGCCCCAAAAGGAGAGGAAAGAGGAAAAGGGACAAAAGATAAATGGCTGAAAACTTTCCAAATTTGATGCAAAACATTAATATATGCGTTGAAGAAGCTCAACAAACTCTAAGATAAAAACAGAGATGCTGATCAGACACATCCCAGTCCCATGTGGAAAGACAAAGTGAAGCTTGAAAACAGCAAGGAAAAAAAAAACACCCCTTCACACATAAAGGAAACCTTGTAAGATTAAAAGTTGACTTTTCATCAGAAACCATAGAGGCCAGAAAGCAGTGAGAAGACAGATATATTCAAAGAGCTGAAGTAAAAAAAAAAAAAATCTGTCAACCAAGAATGTAAAATGGTAACTGTTTTGGAAAACTGGCAGTTACTCAAAAAGTTAAACATAGTCTTACTATATGAGCTGACATTTCTACTCCTACCTATCTACTCAAGAGAAATAAGACTTTGTATCTACACAAGAAATAAAAATATTTGCAGCAGCATTATTCCTAACAACTAAAACATAGAAATAGCCTAAACATCTATCAATAGATGAATGGATAAGCAAAATGTGATATATCCATACTATGGAATATAGTATTTGGCAATGAACAACAATGAAGTACTGATATGGGCTATCACATGATGAACCTTAAAACATTACACTAAGTGAAAGACACCCATCGCAAAAGACAATATCTGTATGAATGTATTTATGTAAATATCCAGAATAGGTGAATCCACAGAGAAAGAAAAGTACATTAGTGGTTACCTAGGGATGGGGTGGGGTAGGGTGAGGAGATGAGATGTCTACTAATGGGTATGGGATTTGGTTTGAGAGGGAAGAAAATGTTCTAAAATTAGATTATGGTGATGCTATACTCACTGGAAATGTACTGAAAAACACTGAATTACACATTTTTTTTTTAGAGATGGGGTCTTATTCTTGCTCAGGCTGGTTTCAGATGCCATAGCTCAAGTGATCTACCTACTTAAAGAATTACACACTTTTTTGTTTTTGAGATAGAGTGTCACTATGTTGCCCTTGGTAGATAGAGTGCTGTGGTGTCACAGCTTACAGCAACCTCAAACTCTTGGACTTAAACGATTCTCTTGTCTCAGCCTCCCAAGTAGCTGGGACTACTGGCGTCCACCACAATGCCTGGCTATTTATTTTTGCAGTTATCATTATTGTTTAGGAGGCCCAGGTCAGGTTCAAACCCACCAGCTCTGGTGTATGTGGCCAGAGCTCTAACCACTGAGCATGTGCGCCGAGCCCCAGAATTACAAACTTTTAATGGCCAAATTGTATGGTAGGTATTTCAATCCTATCTCAATATACCTTCTTCCTTTTTTTTTTTTTCAACCAGGAGCTAGGAGCTCTGATATCTCAGTTCAAGAAGAAAGAGACAGAATTTGAGAACTTAAACAACAACAACAAAAAATGCATTAGACAAGATGATTGCCCCCAAGAAGCAATCATCATGTACAAGTACAATATGCCTTTCATTGTCTTTGTGAAGGAGGCTAGAAATCTGGGCAGAAGCTATAGCAAGATTTCTCTGGGGAAAAGCACTGGGAATTCTAAACTGATGAACTTTCAGAATAAAGTTATATTTTAATTGAGAATGTCTTGTACTTTGAATGAACTACCTTTGGGTAGAGGCCAGTTTAGAGAAAGAGATGATACAAAAGATTGGGGTAAGGAGAAGGACAAGGGGTGTTTGAAGAACTTTCAGAAATGGCAACGGTAATAGTGCAGAGACCGGCCAGGCAGTCATGCTTAACACCAGGGCAAGGAGCATGCTCTCTTGGTATGGCCAATGTCTGTAGGCATCCCCAGTAGGCAACTGGCTCTAGAAGTCTCAAAACCAAAGGCAAGTTCTCAGCCAGGGGTGCAGTTTCTTAGAGATAGTGTCAGCATACGCAACAGAAGTGAGTGAGATAACCTGGGAAGAATATAGAAAGAAAAGGAAGCAAGACTGAAGCCTGAGGAACCCCAACATTTATAGCTCAGTTGGAGGAGAGGCGTCAGGACCCTAGCAGGAATCTGGAAAACATATTCACACTAATTTGTCTGAACATAATTTTGTAAAGGGACTGTTTACAGAGCTGTTGACAAGGCTTAGGGAAACCAAAAGGGATAGTGCATCACCCCCAGGGTTAACTCTAAAGAAGAGCTTTACTAATCCAGGACTGAGAGGCCAGAGGAAGGCACAGGGCCAGTAGCCTGGAAGAGGAGCTGAGTGTGGGCAGCTCCCGACAGGAGTTGTAGCCGTAGTCAATCCACCGCAGTCCCTTGGACCTAGGGTTGGGACATACATAGGGTATCCTTTTTCTCTTCCTACCCTTCAATTTCCTGCAGGGGCATCCTATTGGCTGGACCCAACAAGAAACAAGGGAGAAAATGAGCCAGGACATCAATGTGTCAGCCTTCCAGGGCACAGAAGATGGAGAGAGCTGGAGAGTGGATTTGTGCACAAAGAGGAGAGGTCCAGTACAGGCTCTGAGGCGATGACTCCAGAGAGGCAGAGGTAAAAACCTGGAGAGAGAGAGAGATGGTGCTGGTGTAAGAACAGAGTGTAAAGTTAACCAGGAGCTCTGATGTCTCAGCACAAGAGGAGAGAGGATTTGTCTTTCCTCCTCTCTGCCTTTTTTTTTTAAGAGACAGAGTCTCATTTTGTCGCCCTCGGTAGAGTGCTGTGGCGTCACAGCTCATGGCAACCTCCAGCTCTTCAGCTTAGGCAATCCTTTTGCCTCAGCCTCCCAAGTAGCTGGGATTACGGGTGCCCACCACAATGCCCGGCTATTTTTTATTGCAGTTTGGCCAGGGCCAGGTTCGAACCTGCCACCCTCGGTATATGGGGCTAGGGCCCTACTCACTGAGCCACGGGCGCTGCTCTGCCCTTTTTTTTTTTGCATTTGAGTCAAACTCTTGGGCTCAAGCAATCTTCTTGCTTCAGCTTCCCAAGTAGATGGGATTATAGGTACCAATGCTCAGCTAGTTTTTCTATTTTTAGTAGAGTCAGGGTCTTACTCTTGCTCAGGCTGGCCTCAAACTCCTCAGCTGAAGCAATCTGCCTGCCTCAGCCTCCCAGAGCGTTACAGGATTACAGGCGTGCCCCACCACACCTGGCAGCTTCTTCTGCCTTTCGCTTGGTTTGAGCCTGAACGGGTTGGACTATCCCTGTTCACATTAATGAGGGTAGACCTTGTTTACTCAGTCCACCAATTCATTGCTAATCTCTTCCAGAAACACCCTCACAGACACACCCACAAATAATGTTTTACCAGCTACTTGGGCATCACTTAACCAAGTTGACACATAAAATTAACCAGCACCGAGATCAAGCTTAGTAGAGTTACTGTAGGAATCCTAGGCTTCAGCACATTTGCATCTGAAGTGAGTTATCTTTAATACAAAGTGACAGGAATTTGCTCTGTTTTGTGGTTTCCTATAGGGCTGGTAGTGAGGTTGATGTGATGAGAGGAGAGAAGGGCAAAAGAGTAGAAGGGAGTGTTAAAGGAATGATGATACCAACAAGTCATGAAGTACAAGTCATAGAGATATAAGTGATTGGCAAGAGAGGGCAGACAGACAAAAGGAAAAAAGAAGTAGTTAGATTATTAAATCAGAGGCCTCCAGGAGGCTGAAGAAGTTCCGACAAGATAGGAAGATGTGGTCTAAACTTTGCATCCGCAAACTCGTGATTTTGGAAGGGGTGCAGACCCATGGAGATGTCACACACCATCCAGAGTGGGTTCGTGAGGAGTTAAGAATCTGTGAGCTGATGCACAAGGTGTTGGGTGAAGCCTACCTGCATGCAAAGGTTATTGAGATCAACAGCATGGATCGCAAGAAAACAAAGCCCACGAAGTAGGTCTATGTTATTCAGTAAATGACAGAAAGCAATAAATGAGGAGAGGCAGAGAAATGTGATAGAAAATAGCATGAGCTTTGAAGGAGCTGGGTTTATCATTGCTGCTGGGTATTTTTGTTTTAATTAATGTTAATTAAGAAGTGGAAGAATAATGGTCTGGAAGTAGCAAAGGAAGAACCCCTCTCCTACCTTCTGACCCTGAGCTGTGGGGAAAGAAGAGAGAACTAAGAGAGGCTTAGTTTTGACTCAGGCTCCTGTAATGAAGCATCAAGAAATGGATAGCTGACTCAGCGCCTGTAGCTCAACGGCGAGGGCGCCAGACACATACACCAGAGCTGGCTGGGTTCAAATCCAGACCAGGCCTTCCGAACAACAATGACAACTACAACCAAAACATAGTCAGGCTTTGTGGCAGGTGCCTGTAGTCCCAGCTATTTGGGAGGCTGAAGCAAGAGAATCGCTTAAGCCCAAGAGTTGGAGGTTGCTATGTGCTATGATGTCACAGCACTCTACCCAGGGCGACAGCTTGAGACTCTGTCTTAAATAAATAAATAAATTATTAATAAAAATTTAAAAAAGAAATGGATAGCTTATAAAAAATAGACACTTCTTTGTCACAGTTGTAGAGTCTGGGAAGTCCGAGAGCAAGGTGCTGGGAGATTTGGTGTCTGCTGAGGCTCACATGGCAGGTGGACATGAGGACAGACTTTCCCTCAGGCCTCTTGTAAGAGCCTCATCCCATTCCTGAGGGCTCTGCTCTATGATCTCATCACCTCCCAAAGACTCCACTTCTTAATACTATCACCTTGGGGGTTAGGATTTCAACACATGAATTTGGGGGTATAAAAACATTGACATGTATCAGAAGGTGCGCAGTTACTTTGAACTTCAACTAAGGCCCGGAGGTACAGGAAATATGCAGAGAAGTGTCTGAGGACACAGGTGAGTTTGCTGATCACTTAATGGCTAAGGGGTAGAGGTTGGAAGGGAGGGAAGAGGGAAGGAATCATGGTTTGGTTAGATCAGAGATGTATTGATATGTTTTTCAAAATCAGTGAAGCATACCTGGTTGTTTGGTTAAAAAAGAAAAAACCCTAATATAATAAAATTAGTTAATAACATACATTTATATGTCTATAAAGTAATCTTATCCTACTTCTTGATAAAATAACTACAGAGAATCTCACTAGCCTCTGATTTTATTTTATTTTTGGCATTTTCAATGACTTCCTTTTTTTTTTGTAGAGACAGAGTCTCACTTTATCACCCTCCACAGAGTGCCATGGTGTCACACAGCTCACAGCAACTTCTAGCTCCTGGGCTTAGGCGATTCTCTTGCCTCAGCCTCCCGAGTAGCTGAGACCATAGGCGCTGCCACAACGCCCGGCTATTTTTTTGTTGCAGTTTGGCTGCGGCTAGGTTTGAACCCGCCATCCTCGGTATGTGGGGCCTGCGCCCTACTCACTGAGCCACAGGCGCCGCCCGACTTCCTTTATTCTTATACATGTCTTGTTGGTGGTTTATGGCTTTGATTCTGCTCAGCCTACCTGAAAACCAAACCATTAGGAAATGCACTTAGACTTCACTCTGTGTTTAGAAGAAACAAAAAAAGAGTGTCTATTTCGTTAGGGCCTGAAAAGAGGTGAGAATTCTCTGGACAGAAGGTGCAGAAGGATGAGGACAGATGTCAGCCAAGCCCCACAAATTCAATTCTACTTCTTTCCAGACAGCATCTAAGCAAAGCAGCAGGAGTATAGATAAGGCTGTCTGCTTAAAGTGCTGAAATTGATATTCACATAAAAGGTAATGGGAGGAGGGCGTTCTCTCTCAGGTGGAGAAGGGTTTTGTTTGGGAGAAAAATAGCAGGCAAACCAAAGAAAGTACTGGGGCTCCCAGAGAAAATGAGAATAGAGGAGGACAAGAGGGAAAACAGCTTAAATGAACAAAAGAAAGACTGTGCTTTTCTCTGCAGGCTGGGCCGGCCCATCCATCCAGTCTGAGCTGTGGCCAGCCATCTGCTGCTCTCAACACCTGACAACAAGCCATCCACAATGACCCGCAATGACCCAGCTTGGACCATGTCAGCAACAGCATTTGCTGGGATCAGAGGGACGCAATTCATCTCAAGAAACAATCAGAGCCATTCACTGGGGCCTTATATAAATATCGTACATTGATACATGAAATGAAGCAATATATCCAGCCCTCCTAGCACACAGGAGAGCACATAGTCCCTTCTGCTTCAATTGTTATAAAAACACAGTGAGACAATGGTCAACACAGGCATTGCTCTACGTAACTGGTTTCTTCCCCCACTCTGAATTCTAAAATTACCATTGTCATGATACTGAAATTATTGGTGCTATTTTCCACACTTTAACTCACTCTCTGTGCAAGGTGGAATTCCACAGGAATGGAGTCTTTCATTGGCCACTCACCAAGAAGCTTTAGTTAGGGAATTAGACTCACTTGGCAGGGGGTCTCATTGGCATCACAGGAATTACCTTTATTGAGATGCTGCTGTGGGTCTGACCTGCGTCATGCTTGACAACATCCCCACATTCCCAGCAACTCTGTGCGGAAGGTATCAGTATCCCAATTTTTTTTTTTTTTTTTGTGGAGACAGAGTCTCACTTTATCACCGTCGGTAGAGTGCTGTGGAATCACAGCTCACAGCAACCTCCAGCTTTTGGTCTTAGGTGATTCCCTTGCCTCAGCCTCCCGAGTAGCTGGGACTACAAGTGCCCGCCACAAGGCCCAGCTATTTTTTGATGCAGTTTGGCCAGGGCCGGGTTTGAACCCGCCACCCTTGGTATATGGGTCCTGCGCCCTACTCACTGAGCCACAGGTGCCGCCCAGTATCTCAATTTTAGAGCTGAAAAAAACTGAAGCTCTAGGAGTTTCTGCTACTTGGCTAAGCCTACTTTATTAGTGATTGAATTAAAAAATAAAGGCTTTGTTTAACTTCTGCCATGTCATTCACTGATGGAGTATAGCTGCCCACTGGTTAGAATCTTAAGGATTCTGGAGCCCAATGAAACTGTTACCTAAACCTGGGTCACTGCAATCACACATAAGAGGCATGTGGTTAAAAACAAGTGGAAATTCATGTCCATCTTACTTTTCTCAAGTACTGAGGATTTTGATCAAAACAGAACTTCATCTACAGGGATCTATCCTTGAGTTTCTCCTGTTCTCATTCCCTACAGTCTCCCTGGGCAAACTCATTCATGCTTAGGGCTTCGATTACCAACTATATTCTGATGACTTTCAAATCTTTAATTATAATTCAGTTTCTTTCCTGAGTTCCAGATCCATATTATCCAGTTATTCTTTAGATATCGCCTTTTGGGGGTTCCAAAGGAATCTTAAATTCAATATATTCTAAACTAGGCCAGGCGTGGTGGCTCACACTTGTCATCCTAGCACTCTGGGAGGCTGAGGTGAGAGGATCACTGGTACTCAGGGGTTCCAGACCAGCCTGAGCAAGAGTGAGACCCCATCTCTACTAAAAATAGAAAAATTAGATTCAGCACCTGTAGCACAGTGATTATGGCATCAGCCATATACACCGAGGGTGGCGGGTTCCAACCTGTCCCAAGCCAGCTAAACAACTGCAACAAAAAATAACCCAGCATTGTGGCGGGCACCTGTAGTCCCAGGTACTTGGGAATCTGAGGCAAGAGAATCGCTTAAGCCCAAGAGTTTGAAGTTGCTGTGAGCTGTGCCACAGCACTCTACCTGAGGGCAACACGGTGAGATTCTGTCTCAAAATTAAATTAAATTAAATTAAAAAATAGAAAAATTAGGCTCGGCGCCTGTACCTCAACAGGCTAAGGCGCCAGCCATGTACACCTGAGCTGGCAGGTTTGAATCCAGCCCGGGCCCGCCAAACAACAATGACGGCTGCAACCAAAAAATGGCCGGGCGTTGTGGCGGGCGCCTGTGGGAGGCGGAGGCAAGAGACTCGCTTGAGCCCAGGAATTGGAGGTTGCTGTGAGCTGTGATGCCACAGCACTCTATCCAGGGTGTTTAGAAGAGCTTGAGGCTCTATCTCAAAAAAAAAAAAAAAAGAAAGAAAAAAGAAAAATTAGCTGGGCATTGTGGTGAGCAAGGCAGGAGATCATTAGGCCCAAGAGTTTAAGACTGCTGTGAGACTCTGTCTCCAGAAAAAAAAAATTATATATATATATATATATATTCCAAATTATATATATATAATTATATATATATATTCCAAACTAAACTCATCCTATTATGTCCCAAATAAGCTTCTTCTCTTATAGTCCCTGCCTTCCCAGATCGCCATAGTGATAACCTTGAAGTCTTCATAGACATCTCCTTGCTTTCTTGATATGTTTTGTGGGTCACTAAGTCTTGTCAGAAGAAGATCTCAGGCTTGAGGTCTCCAGAACACCACCACCAGTAGCATCTGGAAACCAATTAGAAATAAAAATGTTTAGGCCAGGCATGGTGACTTATATCTATAATCCTAGCACTCTGGGAGGCCGAAGTAAGAGGATCCCTTCAGCTCAGGAGTTTGAGACCAGCCTGAGCTGGAGTGAGACCCGTCTCTATTAAAAATAGAGCAATTAGCTGAGTGTTGTGGGGGGCACCTGTAGTCCCAGCTACTTGAGAGGCTGAAGCAGGAGGATCACTTAAGCCCAGGAGTTTGAGGTTGCTGTGAGCTAGGCTAAGGCCATGGCACTCTAGCCTGGGCAACAGGTGAAACTCTGTCTCAAAAAAAAAAAAAAAAAATAGAAACAGAAGATGGGAAGTTCTGGTGATTGTAGTGGTTCTCTT
This sequence comes from Arctocebus calabarensis, assembly GCA_963573935.1. NCBI lineage: Eukaryota > Metazoa > Chordata > Mammalia > Primates > Lorisidae > Arctocebus > Arctocebus calabarensis. The sequence continues at coordinate 20,262 of CAUYON010112471.1, read as the reverse complement.
ATATGCCTGGGCATTATCTCTTAACCTCTCTAAACCTTGGTTTCCTCATCTATATAATTAGACTCACTAGACCTGCCTTCTTCATAGGGATATAGTAATCAAATACACTAAGGAAAATAAAATGCTTCGTAAACAGAAGAGGTAGGCAAACCTAAGGTCTTATTATTATTAATCTCTGAAGGTAAAAGGGGCCTAAAAGGACATACTGAAGGAGGAGCAGGGCGAGGTCCCTGGTGAAGACCTCAACGGCCGCAGTGCTGTGGTCCCCACCGCACTGTCTTCCTAAAGGGAGAGGGGGCTTCTTCCATGCTCAATGGCTCTGGGGTGCCGTCCCATCACTGCATCTGCTCTTTGATCTTCTTGAGATCTTCCTGCAACAGGCCAGCTAGATAAAAGGCCTCTGGAGTCAAAAGCAGGAATGATGTGGTCAAATTACTGGGTCTTTGGAGAACCACCCTAGTCCAGGTGTAGGCTGTAATAATGTAACAGAGTCCTGGCTGAGCTGGGCTCCCCTCCACCCACCTCCATTTCCCAAGAGGAAGAATCTGAGAGGCCTGGGGTGGAAGCAGGGTGGAGAGGGTGAGCACTGAGAAAGGGCCTGCTTCCCAGAGGCAGCCTCAAAAGGGGTGTGATGATAGTATGCCAGTAAGTGTGAGTACCTCAAAGTAGAGAAAACCTTCTCTGATTCTTTTTTTTTTTTTTTTGAGACAGAGTCTCATGCTATTGCCCTGGATAGAGTGCCATGGCTTCACATCTCACAGCAACCTCCAACTCCTGGGCTTAAACGATTCTCTTGCCTCAGCCTCCCAACTAGCTGGGACTACAGGCACCTGCCACAACGCCCGGCTATTTTTCTTTTGCAATTGTCATTATTGCTTTAGCTGGCCTGGGCCGGATTCTAACCCACCAGCTTTGGTGTATGTGGCTGGCGCCGCCACCTTCCCTGATTCTTTTCTGGGCTCTGGAATCATGCAGGTGTTCCTTCTGCCCCTGTGGCCTGAGAGCAGAAGGCAGAGACTGTCCTGTGAGGCTGAGGGCAGCAGCAGTGTGAAAGAAATCCCAATTTCCTTGTATCCCCAGGAAAAACAATGCACAACAACCGGCCAGAGGATCCTGATGGTGTCTGCACCATAACGAAGCAAGTGGACAGGTAACCACGCCTGAGGACCAGGAAGAGGCCAGCACAGTGGTAACAGATGACACTCAGGTCATCAGACGATTCCCCTGCCTCTAACACCTACTCGGTACCTGCTGCAGCCACAGGGCGGAAGGGACTGGGAGGAAGAAACACCAGAAGTGCAAAACAGCATGGAATTGGCCTGACCAGTCAGGTGGGATGGAGATTTTGATAGAGATTAAGTTGGGTTACAGAAAAAATTACTGCCTATCTGGTGACCAAGATATACGTCCCACTCCCCATGAAAAGCTGTTTGCGTGCCTGGATCCTTGCTAGATTGTAAATTTATTTCCTTGATGGCACGTTATACAGCTTACGCATTCTTGCAAGCCTCAAGCCCACCTGTGAATTTTGTGGAATCGCTCTGAGACGAGCTGAGTTGGAGACAGTACGTTGGGGCGCACCCGGGCCGCGGTCCAGCTCCACTGTTCGCCTACGCGAGAAGCCCGGGGAAGCACGCATGCATACTGAACGCATTCATTCATTCACTCGCTCACTCACTCAAAAACTATGAAAATATCTATCTATCGGTGCTTGAAGTGTGAAGCTCCACAGGGACGAGTGGGGAGGGGAAGTGGAGTTTTAAAATAAAACTTTGGATTTGCATTTTTTGTTTTCGGTTTTAGTTTTTAATTTTTGAGAGTCCTTTCCTGCCCATCGTCTCACTTTAGTTTCAAAGCCACCTCAGGGGTGAGGGGAAGCAGATGGCGCTAACTTCACGGCACAGGTGAAGAAAAGGAGAGATGAGTTGAGATATGACCAGAGGAACACAAACAATTGTGGTAGAGGTGGGGTAGAAAAACAACCTTTTGTTCTTCTGACTCTTTTGCCGTAAAAAGACATCATAATATACATTTGGGTTACAAGTGCAACTAGCCAATGGAAAAAGCTCCTGATGGCCAAAACTAGTACAGTTTGAGCAACCCTATAGATAAAGTAGCATTGGATTATGCCCTAAGGCATAAAATAAAGATCTACGAGTCTATATGGGCATAAATAAATGATCAAATAAATAAGTAAATGAAGGAGCCCCCAATCATGCTGCAGAAGAATTCCAAATAATTTATGAAGATACTCCATGCTGCAGGGGGTGGAACTTACCTCTTCTCTATTCACATGTGGGCTGTTCACAGTGACTTCCTTCCTAAGAGGACAGAGGGAAAAATGAGTAAATTTACAGTGAAGCAGCCTGACAAACACCACCTCCTCCTGATCAAGGTCAACGTGGTCTGTGATTAATCATGTTGATAGTTTGTACCCGGGAGAGGATGTGATGCAAAGGGCATTTTATCTTTGTGGTTACCCCCTCAAAAACTCATAACCCCATTCTAATCATTAAGAAAATGTCAGCCAAATCCAACAACAGGACATTCTACAAAATACCTGGCCAGAATCCCTCAAAACTGTCAAGGTAATAAAAAACCAAGCCAAAGCTCAGCACCTGTAGCCCAGAGGCTAGGGCGCCAGCCGCACACACGGGAGCTCGTGGGTTCAAATCCAGCCCGGGCCTGCCAAACAGCAATGACAACTACAACCAAAAAGTATTGTGGCAGGTGCCTGTAGTCCCAGCTACTTGGGAAGCTGAGGCAAGTGATTGCTTAAGCCCAAGAGTTTGAGGTTCCTGTGAGCTGTGATGCCACAGCACTGATGACTAAATGTAATGTTGTCTCCTGGATGGGATCCTGAAATAGACACAACAGTAAAGGCCAGTCTCAGGGGCTCACACCTATAATTCTAACACCTTGGGAGGGTAAGGCAGGAGGATCGCGTGAGCTCAAGAGTTCAAGCCCAGCCTGAGCAATATAGTGAGACCTTATCTTGAAATAAGTAGTGAGATTCCATCTCATATGCATATATGAGGTCAGACAGTTAAGTTCTTGAACTCATCCTAGGAAAAGTCCTACATACCTCATTGCTGAATCACTACAGTCATCTTTGTAGTACTCCCCTTGGCCATCTGCTGACTATTTTGAAATTTTGTTCCATTCATTGTGACTACTACACCACACTAATGTAAGATGTCAGTAGCACAGGACACTGGGAATGGAATATACTGGAACTTGGCACGAACATCACCTCTTTTCTGTAACTCTAAAACGTTTCGAAAATAAAATAAATTTTAAACATAAAAGTGAGTTGCATGCAATGAAAAACAAGAACAATTGATGTATCACTGGCATTATGAGGGGAAGTGTTTGGGGGTGTGAAGAAGGTGCTGCAAAGCCTTTATGCTGCTTTCTCAGGAGTCTGTGTGGGTTACAGTCAGCTTTGGTTAAAGTAATACAGAAGGCAGCTCTGGTGTTCCTGACACAAATATTTGGCTCCTCCAGTGCCTGGATGATCATAATTAAACACTTCCTCCAGGCCGTCATTTCCAGGAGCTTTGTTCCCCTAGGTCAATAGCATAAGTACATCACTTTGGTAATTCTTCTGGCTTACCTGGAACCTGAATTATCCACAGCATCTTCTAGTCTATTTTCAGGGTCTACAAAAGAGTAGTAGATTGGAAGTTGGAGTACCTTTGGGCGTCACCTCATTGCCATGCCCCTGACTTAACCTTTCTCATTTATTTGAAGATAATGATGGTCCCTAGGATAGGAAGAGAATGATGGTACCATTGGTCATTACAAATGTTTTGAGATGATACCAAAAAAAGAAAAGAAAAAACAAAAGTTTTGAGATAGACACAAATCAAGAAACATAAAATCCATGTGGACAGAAGCAAAGGAAGCCCTCCCATCAGCACCAATAAGCAGAGCAAGCTGAAACTTGTGCAGATGAATCAGAAAGGGCGCTGTGGACTATGTTTCTTGGAAGTGAAATAATGAACCATAACACGGCCTGTCTCAAAACTTTTGTAGAGTTGTTGCGGTTGGTGGGCGGTGACTGAGCCAAGGTGCTGTGGAAGCTGGTGGTTCTCCTTCAGATTGCCTTGAGCACCATAAGCACTGTTTCAAAAATAAAGTTCCAGAGAAACAAAAGCTGTTTCAGGAGGATAATGGGATTCTGGTGCACGTAAAGGGTGAGATCACCCTCCTGTAAAGAGCCACTGTGATTCTTACAGTTGGTAGAACAGCATATGCCCTCTATCAGCTGGCTATGGCTTCATTTCCCCAGAAGCAGGATTGACTTCAGCGATCCCAGCAATCACTTGATTCATTTTCATTTAGCTCTCTATGGACCAGTAATCTGATAAATAACTGAGCTCTTCCTCGGGGATCAATATTTATTGACTTGTACTAACTGCCACTGATAAAGCAGTAGTTACCATGAAAAAAAAAAAGAGCTTTTGTAGTGACTGGTACAAAATTAAATGGCATAACATATGTGAAAGCTTCTTATGACCTAGAAAGGGTTACAAAGTTTTATTTCGGAAGACCCTTGTCTTTGAGGAGACTAGAATTGTTGCATCTTCTGGTAAGAAGGCCTGGGGCTTACTCCCTCAATTCAGTTCAACAGACATTTGTCAAGTATCGTTTAGGCATAGTAAGAAGGCCTCAGCCTGGTAACAGCATGGGAATGCAGGAAGAAGGAGAAACTTGGGATTGGCAGAATTCTGGCTAGATAGATAAACGGCCTGGGCAGGGCATGATAACCCAGTAGAGGGGTACATCAGTCATGATGCATTTGGTTGTTGGGAATAGAAAGCTTAAATAAAAATGACCTGAAAAGTCATTAACTCACCTAACTGGAAGGCCCAGAGTGGGTGGGCCACCTCGAGTTGTATCAAGGTTCAATGATAAGTGGCAGGCGGGGCATGGAGACTTATGCCAATAATCCCAGCACCTGAGCCCAGGAGTGGGAGGTTGCAAAGAGCTATGATCACACCACTGCACTCCAGCATGGGCAACAGAGCAAAACCAGGCCACAAAAAACCCAACCAAACAAACAAACAGAAAAACAACAGGGGCTTAAGAACAGCCTCCAAGACTCAAGTTCTCCTTTTTCTGTTCTGTTGTCTATAGTGATAGCTTCATCCTAAAACGAGCTCCCTCTGGGGACCTGGTGTGGCTGCCAGCAGCAAATCCCTCTTAGTCAGGCTGTAGTCTCTTGCTTGTCCTTAATTCTTTTTCAAAATTTGAATTTTGAAAAATTATTATTTTTCAAAAATTGAAATACTATTTATGTTTATCTTACTATTTATTTGTGTGGTTACATGTTTGGGAGGCCATGGATTTCACCTTGTTCACCACTGGTCCCTAAAGTACCTTCTGAAGGTGGGGGGGTTTCATCCTTAACCCTCTGGAGACAGGCTGAGCCTGTCACAGGGATCTTCCTTCTATACTCTCCTTTTGATGACCACATGGCTTCCTGCCTGAGTCCTAACACTGGGTAAGGTGCTGTCCATTAGGATTTTGTTAGAATAAGATCACAGGTGCCCTCCTTGAAGGGGGTCTTTCAATGATTTGAATTATAATTGTTTTTGGTTTTTTTTGGGACAGAGTCTCTATCACCCTTGGTAGAATGCCGTAGCATCATAGCTCACAGCAACCTCAAACTCCTGGGCTCAACTGATCCTCTTGCCTCAGCCTCCCAAGTAGCTGGGATGATGGGCACCCACCATAGTATCTGCCATAAGGCCCAGCTAGTTTTTCTATCTTTAGTAGAGATAGATGAGGGTCTCATTCTTCCTCAACTCCTGAGCTCAAGCAATCCACCCACCGCAGCCTCCCAGAATGCTAGGATTAGAGCCACCGTGTCCAGCCAAGGGTGTCTTTCTCAATGAAGACAGCCTGAGTTGGAAAAACAGGACTGGTGGTGACCAGAGAAGCCTGGGTAAGGTTGGGTAGACAAAAATCAATAAAAGAATTGTCCTTGAAGGAAGGAGGAAAAGGAGTGTTGATAGCAACATTGGTAGTAAAGGGGGGGGCAGGCGAATGGTTCAGGGGGTGGGCTTGGCAGAGTCCTGGCACACAAGCCTTTTGTCTACAGTCCGAGCCACATTAGCCACGCTTTTACATGGCAATGTTCCAAGGGCCCTGTGATATATTAATAATAGTTCTTCACATTTTAGGAGTATTTTGTAATGTACAGAAATATGTTCCCAGACATTATCTCATTCCATTGTCAAGCCATTCTCTGTGGTTGGTTTGATTATTTGTATTCTGAAAGTGAAAAATACCAAGCCTCGGAGCAACTTTGCAAATGCACACAGTTAAGAGAAAAGAAAGGTGGATTCAGACATTCTCCTCCAGGTTCTGAGTGCATTTTTACCTCAATGCCATTGAAAAATGGGCCCATGTTGTCCCAAGATGGAAATATATCGAAAACCTCTTAGGACCAGGTCTTTCGTTGCTTTCATTGTTTTTATGTTTAGCATTGAGTCGCCGTGTACTTTTGTGTACATATAAAATTTACCATAATAAAAAGTTAAGGCTCGGCGCCTGCAGCTCAGCAGCTAGAGCTCCAGCCACATACACTGGAGCTGGTGGGTTCGAATCCAGCCTGGGCCTGCAAAACAACAATGACAACTACAACCAAAAAATAGCCAGGCACCTGCAGTCCCAGCTACTTGGGAGGCTGAGGCAAGAGAATCACCTAAGCCCAAGAGCTGGAGGTTGCTGTGAGCTATGACGCCACAGCACTCTACCAAAGGTGACAAAATGAGACTCTGTCTCACCAAAAAAAAGTTAAAAAACACATAATCATGTTGAGCTGCTTGGTCAGGCCCCTGCCAGAGGATGAACAGGCCGCAGGAAAAGTCAGGAGCTGAAGGGTTTGGACTTTAGCACTTTGAGATTTTTTCTTTTAAAAAGGAGGAACATTTGGGAATAAGGAATAAGGAAAATCATATGCGTGCTCAAGCAGCTAAAAAAAATTAAAAAGACACAAAGGAATGATTTGTTCCCTCCGGGTTTTATATTCTCTTGCCAGATCCTTTAATTATGCTTCTATTCTTTTTTCCCAAACTTAATTTTCCCCTAGACTTAAATAAAGAACAGATGATGCTTCTTAGAGGAGTTGGTAAAATAGCCTTTCATGAGTTATTTCTGCCTCAGTGTGGGTCCTGGCTTGAGCTCCAATTTACTGTGTGACCCCAGGTTTTTATTCACCGCCTGGGAGATACAGTTTCTCCAATGGTCACACAGGATTCAGAACTTGTGCCACCAGATGGCCTTCCAAGGAAACTGAAAAGGCAAGTGGTAGCCACAAAGACACTTGGAAGGTTTCTGAAGAAGGATGACTTAGGTTAGGAGCTGTTATCATCAGAGCATTTCTCACAATTGCCGGTGTGTGGGTTAGGACAGTCAGGGCCTTCTGCTGCCTGGGCATGGAAGTTGACAGGGCCTATGTGAGCAATGTTGCCAGGGAGGTACCTCAGCTCTTCTGAGTTAATGTCATCTGCTTGATTTGACCATTTTCATCTCACAAGGTGTTATCCATTGCTCTAACTCATTAAGAAAGAGAATGTTCAGAGAAAGAAAAGCAGTCAGTTTTCAATTATCTTTGTTAAGGGGCACGGCACAATCCTGAAGACCAGATAATCTCAAGGAGTGTGAATCATTTTAATTTAGCATAGAGGCGGCGCCTGTAGCTCAGTGGGTAGATGAGTGGGTTTGAACCCAGCCCAGGCCAGCTAAACAACAATGACAACGGCAACAACAACAACAAAATAGCCAGATGTTGTGGTGGGCCCCTGTAGTCTCAGCTACATGGAAGGCTGAGGCAAGAGAATCACTTAACCCAAGAGTTTGAGGTTGCTGTGAGCTGTGATAGCACTGCACTCTACTGAGGGTGAAAGAGTGAGACTGTCTTAAAAAAAAAATATGTAGCATAGAAATAAGAATAATCGTAGGCTTTCCCTTTCTAATTTTGTTTTGCTCAGGCTGAACTTTGAGAGATGGAAGGAAAAGGGGCCTGGACAGATGCTGGGTGGTGGAAGGAAGGTTGTCTGGAGTAAATCCTGGCTAAAGATTTTTCTCTCTTTACAGTCACATGCCTGGTCTCCAACTTTCTTGTCTTCCCAACACCACAGACCCTCTTCCAACAAATGCCCCTTTCAATGCCACTGACCCAAGTCTTCATTTAATCATTCATTCATTTACTTATTTAACAAGCAAGTTGCAAGGGGATCCTACATGTTAAGAGCTCTTGAAGGATCAGAGATACAAAGATTAGAAGCGCTCCTTTCCCCTGAGGTCTGTTGCAGGAGGCAGATACTGGCAGTGTGATGAATGACTGTCAAAATGGAGTGCAATAGGGGACGGAGGAGCACGTTCTAAGCCCAGAGGGCAACAGAAGAGACTTTTAGGAGAAGGTAACACTTGAACTTGGACTTGAAGGATAAGGAGGGATTTTCCGTGTAGATGGATCAAGGTGATGGTGGGGCAGGGAAGGCATCCTAAGAAGAGGATATATAGTATGTGCTAAGGGGTGGAGACATGACAGGGCTGTGGCATATGTGAGGAATAGCAAGCAGTTTAATGGATGAGTCCGGACAGTCCATGGTGCCAGATCCAGCTCTGGATTTACTCTAAAGAAGAAGGAGAACCACATCAGAGAATGGAATCAGATTCTCAGTTTAGAAAGAGTGTGCAGTAGAAACACGGCGGACAGATGAGAGAGCCTGAAGAAGCAAGGCGGGTGGCAGAGAGCCCTATTGGGAGCGATCCCAGTAAAGCAACCAGGAATGGACAGGACCTCACCTAGGGCAGGGCTGGTGGAGAAGGCCAGGGTTAGAGAGAGATCTGGGCAGAGAGGATAAGGGACCTGACGACCGTGAGATGAGGATGGAGGTGACGGAGGGAGAAGACTAGGATAACTCCCAGGTTTCTGGCTCAGGCAATTGCAGACAAGTATCCTTACATGGGGACTCTTAGCAGAGAATCAGGATAAGAAGAAAAGATGATTTTTTTTTTTCTTGAGACAGAGTCTCACTTTTTCGCCTTTGGTCGAGTGCTGTGGCATCAAAGATCATAGGAACCTCAAACTCTCAGGTGCAAGCGATCCTCTTAGATTAGTTTTTTGTTTTTTCTTTTTAGTATAGACAGGGTCTCGGTCTTGCTCAGGCTAGTCTGGAACTCCTGAACTCCAGCAATTGCCCTGCCTCGGCCTCCCTGAGTGCTAGGATTATAGGCGTGAGCCATCACGCCTGGCCCGAGAAGATGATTTGTTTGGCTTAGAAAATTCTGACTTTGAAGTGGGGATCTGTGTAGAAATTCCCAGTACACAAATGTGTATAAGGATTTGGAAGCTAGGAGACAGTTTGGGGCCAGAGACTGTCACCATCAGCACCAGTGAGAGCACAGAGGGAGAGCAGGTAGAGAAAGAATAAGAAAGCCGAGAACACCAAGAGCTAAGGAACAGAGCAGAAAGAACCAGGAAAGAAGACCGAGAAAGACAGGCCAGAGGTGCATGGGGGAAACCAGGAGGCAGAAATGTCAAGGAGGCCGGCGCTGAGGGACGGCGTGTGAGGCTGTCAGTTTCCGTAGCCTGGATGGGTCTGATGGAGAACTGGGCAGCCTGGGGAGAGAGGCCGGTGGAACAGGGCCCAAGCAGCCCTGGGCTCGGGGTCATCACCTCTCAGCACTTTGATGCCGATCATATGATCCTCCCTTTCACAATGAGGAAATCGAGGTTCAGCCTGGTCAAGTCACTTGTTGATTTCTTTCCTGTCCGCTGGTCACCAGGTCACAATCCCTAAAACAGATCTGAGAGGAGCCTTTTATCTCACACTGGCTCAGGCTCCCAGCGCTGATGAGTAAGAATAAAGATAGACTGGGGCCAGAGGTAAGTTGCTGTTTCTACCACGAACACATCCACAGGTGCACAGGCCAATGGGCAGAAGAAGATAAGACGCTGTGCAAAGATCTTTCAAAGGAGCAAAGGACGTGGGGTAGCGGGGGAGGTAGGGGAGAAAGGTCAGCAGGGGTGACCTCAGCACCCTCCCCAGTACTGGAGGGCCACCCTGCCTGGGGAGGGGGCAGGGGTGCAGCAAATATCCACCCCCACCCCCGGGCAAACAGACAACTCAAGGCTACCCAGAAATGTCCTGCTTTGTTTTATATCTTTAAGATTAGTGATCATTTTTAACTAACATTTTCACAGTTTTCCTACCCTGTAAAGTTACACACACCAAGGTTCGGGGATTTGACCACGTCCATATGGCCATTTAGGAGCCAAGATTCAACTCAGTATTATAAATCCAGAACTGGGATCTTTCTAATACCTGAGCATGTATGACCCACCGTTAATAATCACCCCACACATGTGCCCATGGGCCTTACCGTGGCTCGCAAGCCCCACATACCCTGCATTCAGTATCCCTGTTGAAGTAAAAATTGATAGCCAGGCGAGGTGAGCGGGAGGATGTCTCGACCCAGGGGTTTGAAGCTGCAAGGAGCTGTGGTTGTGTCCCTGCACTCTAGCCAGGGTGAGAGTGAGATTCTTCTCCAAAATAAAATAAAACAAAGCAAATTCGTAGCAGATTATTCAAGGGAGGCTGTAACATGGCCATTTGTAGTAGGGGAGAGAGAGTGGTAGGACTCAATTCTGCAAACAAGGGCACATGGAGCTTTATAGCCAAGGAGTAGTGTGCTGGGGGTCAAAGGATGGAAAATCACTCAGCGGAAACTTCAAGCCTGGGGGGATGGTAGCAAAAGGCAGGCCAGGAAGATAAGATACAGAGCGTGAGAGAGGAAGAATTTGATCAGACATCAAGAGTAGGGAATTTTTGCTAAAAGGATTCAGTGGGATTATTGCTAAAGCTGAACTAAACGGGACAACAGAGCCCAAGGTCAGGGATGAGTCAGAAAGAGGACGCAGAGGAGCTGACGAAAGTCTGGTCAAAGGAGAGTCCTGGTCACCCCTCTGACCTCACTGCCTAGACTGATCTGACCCAGGCTCCTCCTCCTGTACTGGCTCCATCAGGCCCAGCCCTTTCCTGCCCTGTTCCCTCCACCTGGATGCCCTTCCCAGGGCCCTGTGCCTCTAGGGTCCCTTCTCAATGAGACCTTCCCTAACTGCTGTATTTTTGAGGACACGCCCCTCTTTCCTGATTGATTTTTCTCCCTACTTATCACAGTCAAACGCTATATACTTTCCTTATATATTAAACTTTATTTATTGCCTATTCCCCCAATCCTGCCCCCACCATGCACTACAATGGCATTCCAGGAAGGAGGCAGGAACTTGTGTCTGTTTTATTCACTGTTTTATCCTCAACTCCGGGGTCAGAATCTGGCACATAGGAGGGGCTCACTCTGTCAAATGAATCAGATGCCTGGAAAAGGGTCTCCATAAATACCCTCAGATCTTCATCATCTATGTCAGTAGCAAAGGATAAGGATTCCCAATAACGGATGGCCTGTCCAAACGATTCATAAGTATTTCATCATGCTTTGTTTCAACTGAAATACAGCAACACAGGAAATCAGCTCAGATGAACCATAATATAATTGCCTTCCTTAAGAATTCTACAATGGCGTGTGGTTGGGAGGGGTTGACACAAGGAAAAAAAGATCCGAATATTAAGACAAAGAAACCCATCTAAGAGTTTGCTGCAGAAGAATTCATATGTATGTAAGATCATCTTCCTTACTCCCCCAAATATTAATAATAGAAGAGTCAATGTGTATATAAAACACGAAGAATGTGCCAGGCTTTCAGTCGAAACTCAATCAATATCAGCTGTTATTATTCTCTCCCAGACATCCCAGGCAGTCTCCCAAGTACGCCCCATGCTGTCCCGAATCCTGCTATTTCCTATACCTGTAATGTCTTTCCTCTGCTCTGTCTCTACCCGCTGTCCCTCACTTCTTGTCTCCTTGGCAATTCCTCACTCACCCTTCAAGTCTCAGATAAAATACAATGGCTTCTGCAGGGATTAGTCTGACTCCCCTGGGTAGAGCCAATCACACCCTTCTCCAATAATAGCATCATTACAAACATGGAGACTGTTGCTTTATAATTGTTAATTTGTTACCACAGCCTTCTCCCCTAGAGACTGTAAATTACTGTATCCTCAGACACACCAGACTGTAAATTACTGTATCCTCAGCCATTAACACAAGAGTGGCACACCTCAGGACCGGGGTGAATGATGAAGGGAAGCATTCCAGACACTGTAAACAAGGAAGGAAACCATCTGGGTCCAGGCGGCCGTTTCTCATGCATCATACCTTCCCTGGGAGGAGAGGTGAGTCCTGCTTCAGACGAACCTGACCCACCTCAACAAACGTGCAGCTAAAGGAAAGGCTGATCCATTCACACACAGGGTTATTCATTGGAGGGCTGGGTTTACGGCAGGTTCCTGTAAATAATAAACTGCTTTGGTGTGCTCAAAAATGAAAGCTATGGGCGGCGCCCATAGCTCAGTGGGTAGGGCGCCAGCCACATACACCAAGGCTGGTGGTTTCGAACCCGGCCCAGGTGGCTAAAACAACAACAATGACAACTGTAACAATAATGACAACAACAAAAATAGCTGGGCATTGTAACGGGCGCCTGTTGTCCCAGCTACTTGGGAGGCTAAGGCAAGAGAATCGCTTAAACCCAAGAGTTTGAGGTTGCTGTGAGCTGTAATGCCATGGCACTCTACCCAGGGTCACAACTTGAGACTGTCCCCCCCTCAAAAAAAAAATGAGAGCCAATTTTCAAACAGGTCATTTGAACTCACCCTAGCAGATGCACAAATGGGTTACACCAAGTAAGTCAGGCACCTGCCAGCCACAGGCATCTATATGTACGGTGCCAACGAACAGATCAATCTGTATGGCATCAACAAATAAAAGCTCACCAAAGCATCAAATTCACATTAAGAGATTAAGGCCAAAGAATTATCCAGACTGAGTAACAGGCAAGAATATGGTCTTTTTAAAATTCCAGTAGGGTATCCCAGTACCTAGATCCCTCATACACAGCTGATACCAAATAAACATTTGTTGAATGAATATGTGAATAAAAGATCCTACACTAATCACTGGTAAAGAAACAAGGGCTTATAGGGCTGCCTTTGGGAGAAAGTCTTTAACAAGACTAAGAGTCAGTCTGGAGATGAGTCTCCCAATAGGTACACTCAGGCCCAACAGGCGGTGACAAAATTGCTGTCCAGTGTGACAGGGTGTGGGTCCAGTAAATAGGTCATTTGTTTTGCTAAGTGGAGGATGCAGCTCCCATCTGGGCGCAAGAGAACTACTCCAGCCTCCTCTCTTTCTACCTTTTCTCCAGACTACTCAGGTTCTTGTCTAAGGAAATGTTTAATATTTAGAGACTATTTGTCAAAAAGGACACAGAATTATTACAAAGCCTGGGATGACCAGGTCTCAGTTTAGCCTTGGCCTTCGTTTGATTCAGAACCATTTGTAAGAGCTAGAAAATGCAGAAGACAATTTTAAGAGTCGTACTGAACCGTTCTTTCAGGTTGTTTCCACGCGAAAAATCTCCCCAGATGGGCTATAACTGTAATTTTTAAAAGCGTGGCCATATGGGAAGAAAGCACTGGAATATTTACCCAGCAGGAATTACATGCCAGGATGCATAAACTAGACACTTTCCGTTTAATCCCTGTGACGGCGCCATCAGGGAGGTGGTAGACCCCTTTTGAGACAGCAGTACAGGCTCAAAGGTAATACTCATTTGCCTAAGCTCACCCAACCAATCTGTCACCGGCTGTCTGAGTCCACACTGACTCAACACACAGCTCACAGATGGGATTTAGAAAATACTGATGTGTCTTTAGGAGGACTGACTCTTTGTGATCAAAAAGTTTTCCTGGCCTTTGCAGCGACCGGCAGGGCAGACCAGGTGTATTAAGGAAGGCCTGGCACAGGACAGCAAAAGACCTGTGACCTCTCCCAGGAGACAGGGCAAGGCTCCAAAGCACATTTTCCCAAGCTCCACCCCCACTCCCAAGCCTTGCCTGTCTATTCTGACTTAAAGGCTCTGCCTGCAGGGAAGGTCTGAGTGATAATGAGCTGTGCAGAGGATGAGAAAGTGCTCTGTTGTGCTGAGCAGGACCCTGATGAGAATAGCTTGACTCCCCTTGCAAAGCAGCTAGAGTGCACAGTGGCACCAGTTCTTGGAAAAATAACACCACTGATACATCGCAGGGATGTAGGTGGCAATGGCACAGAATGTAAGAACATATTGGCGCTGTCTATTTAAAATAGCAAAAGCAGCAGGAAGACATGAATGCAGTCATTCTAACCTTGTTAAACTGAAAACATTCCTCAGGTCCCCTTGGGAAACTTTCTTTTGCTTCACAAGGAGGGAGGTGAACCAGCTTCTTCGAGGTCAGTTGCATTTGGAGATTTTCCTATTCTGTTCTCCATCTAACTGGCACACAAGAAGAGTAAACATAACCAGAGACACCAAGTGAAAATGTGGAGGTTTGGCACGGGCTTTCTTTTTAAAAGGTCTTCTTTGGGGTAAACCTGTTAATAAACCTTTGACCCAGGAACTGCACTTCTGAGAGTGAAAATTGACTCTGGACTTCCTGGGTTCACGGGGGCTCTGCCACTTACCTTGGGCAAGGAAACTCATTCATCTGTGGTTGTTTCTTTATCTCTAAAATGGGGCTAAAAAAATCATCTACCTATAAGTTTTTTTATAAACGTGAAATGAGACAATCCATGTAAATTAACACAGTGTCTGATTCAAAAGAAACACTTAATTGTTCCTTTTTTTTTTTTGAGACAGTCTCACTATGTCACCCTTGGTAGAGTGCTATGGCATCACAGCTCACAGTAACCTCCAACTCTTGGGCTTAAGCCATTCTCTTGCCTCAGTCTCCTAAGTAGCTGGGACGACAGGCACCTGCCACAGCGCCCGCCTATTTTTGGTTGCAGTTGTCATTGTTGTTTAGCTGGCTCAGGCCAGGTTTAAACCCACTACCCTCAGTGTATGTGGCTGGTGTCGTAACCACTGTCCTATGGGCGCCAAGCCCACTCGATTGTTCTTATCATTACCTTTGGGACATAGTCGTAAACATGGACAAAGCTTCATGCTCAGTGCAGCACGGTTTATAATAATAAAAAATGTAGGGTGGGCACCGTGGCTCATGCCTGTAATCCTAGCACTCTGGGAGGCCAAGGTGGGTGGATTGCCTGATCTCAGAAGTTCCAGACCAGCCTGAGCAAAGAGACCCCTATCTACTAAAAATAGAAAAACCCAGCTGAGCATGGGGGTATACATCTGTAGTCCCAGTTACTCAAGAGGCTGAGGCAGGAGCATCACTTAAGCCTGAGAGTTTGAGGTTGCTGTGAGCTGTGATGCCACAGCACTCTACCCAGCATGATGGACTAAAACTTGGTCTCAAAAAAAAAAAAAAAAAAAACTACAACAATCTAACAACTCCAAATTAGATGAGTGATTAAGCAAATATGCTATATATCCAGTTCTAAAAGATAATGAAGCCAGTGCAAATTCTGGTTGTGAAATTGTATAATACTTTCAAATGCTTATGATGTAGTAAGTAAAAAATAGAATATAAAATTACATATATGACATATTTACAACTGCATAAGACAAAAACAAAACCTTAAAATAAATACAGGGGGAAAAGATTGACAGGAAGTATATTAAACTGTATCACGATGAGTAAATGCTGGGTAATTTTTAGTTTTCTCTATTTTTCAAAGTGTTTTGTACAGTTCCATGATTTTTAAAGATATATGAAATATTAAAAATTTCTTAACATTGTTTTCTGAGTATAATTTGCACTGAGGCTCAGGGCTATAGAAGTGTTGTTTCTGTTTATTTTATTTTATTATTGTGTTCAGAAAAGAGGATCAGAGGGAAATAGAGTAGGCCAAATAATTATTTTTTTTCCCAAATAACTTTGTAAATTGTTACTAGTTGGTTCTAGGGAAGCATCGGTGTAACAAGCGTGGCTTTTCCTTATTTAGGACGTGTTGTCTAATATTTACACTCCAGTTTCTCACCAACTTTCCTGTGGTGGCTGTGAATGTTCTAGTTGACCCTGGGTCAGGGAAGCCACCAAGGTCAAAGAAGCCAAAAGTCAGAGTCTGTCCAGTCAGTAAGAGTGGGCTCAGGATCCTGCGATGGGCAGGATGAACTTGCTACAAGCCTGACTCCCTCCTTAAGAAAAATGCTTTATTCTCAGTATTTCTCCTCATAAAACCATCCTCTAAACATGCCCCACTCTGTCACTTCATTTAACAAACCTTAACTCTTACTGTGAGCCAGGGGCTATCCTAGGAGCTGGAAACAGAAAAGGATGTGACTCTTCCAGACTCTGCCTTGAAAGAATGTAGTCCTGGGACCACAGTGGGGATGACAGTCAACACGACCACAGGGTAACAGGACAGAAATCACGAAGGAGTATCAGGAAAGGGCATCATTAATCATGCAGCAGCCGGGGGCAACGCCCCGAGGGAGGGGGTGGCACCGATGGGGGTCTGGAGTGAGCAACCACTGGCCAGGCAGGAGAGGGGTTGGCGTTGGGGCATCTCAGGCCAGAGAACAGCAGGTACAAACACACAAGTTGCAAAAACACCAGGAGGGCATATGTGTTGCGGGGGAAGGCTGTGAAAATCACCAGTGGGGCTGATGTCCACGGGGTTTGGTTGGGAAGAGGGCAGATCGGGAGGCGTCCGCACATGAAGAGTCCGTGCTAAGGCATTTGGCGTGATTTCCACTGGGGTAATCGTCAGTGGAAGCTTTTAAGCAGGAGAGACACATGCTCAGTTTTATTTTAGGAAGGTAATGCTGGTAGCAGTGTGGAGGATGAGCTCATTTGAGGGGTGTCAGTGGTGGCAGGGATACAAACGAGGGGGTGGCTGAGCAGTCTAGGTCTTTTTAAGGCCTTGCAGTGGGAAGAGAGGTGAGGACCCAGAGCAGGGAGTTGCGACTGAGGCAGAGGTGATGGCTCTGGTTGACTTGCTGGATGCGTGGGGGGTCTGGGGTTATGAGGAATTGAGGATGGCTGGAGGGCCGGATGGCTGTGGCCGTGGCTTTTAACTAAGATAGGCAATTTCAGAGACATGGGTCTGGTCTGGGAGAGGATGAGGAAAGGTAATGACAAGCTGAGCAAAGATGCCGGGGGGAGGCAGGCATGTGAATAGAGGGGTCTGGTCCTCAGAAAACAGTTTTACACTGGAGCTAATAATCAGAAAGGTGACAGCACAGAGGGGTGTGACGCCCCAGAAGTGGGTAAGTCATACTGGTGAACCAGAGCACAGAATTCTTGGAAATAATAACCCATCAAAGCAGTCCACAAAATTAGATTTGACAGAGGGCTGTCTGAGGGTTTATGGAGATTGTAAACCATGTGAACAGTGTTTCATATCCGCGACGGCTGGGGGTTCAGTTCAAGATGTTTGATTTGCTTTTGCTGACTTTGGACAGGCAGTGATACGTGGCGAATGGGAGGCTTTGGAATTGGACAGGGGTGGGTTCCTGTCCCAGCTGCCTGATTTGGAATGAAGCAGTTAAACCTGTCTGACCCTAATTTGCTACACTAGAAAAGAGGGGGAATCACATCTGACAATCAGAACCGTGAGGTTTACCATCTGGTATATAGCTGGTTGGTAATATAGAAGCCTATAACCTCAGCCCTATGCTATAAATAGTAAACCAAAAGGCTTCTCTTGGAAAGACATACCGTCACAAAACTGACTCTTTAGGCCCTGCCTACTGTATTGTAAACTAAAAATGTATGCTAACTAATGTTTGAGCTGGCTCTGGCATTTCAATTATTAAAAAGCACGCAAGAGGAGCGGCGCCTGTGGCTCAAAGGAGTAGGATAGGCCCCATATATTGGAGGTGGCAGGTTCAAACCTGGCCCAACCAAAAAAGACACCTTGTAGTTTAAGCAGCTAAGGTGCTAGCCACATACACCAGAGCTAGCAGGTTCAAATCTGGCCCGGGCCTGCCAAACAATGAGAAGTACAACTAAAAAATAGCCGGGCATTGTGGCAAGTGCCTGTGGTCCCAGCTACTTGGGAGGCTGAGCAAGAGAATCGCTTAAGCTCAGGAGCTGGAGGTTTCTGTGAGCTGTGATGACAGGCACTCTACTCAGGGTGATAGCTTGTGGCTCTGTCTTAAAAAAAAAAAAAAAAAGCACACTACGCAGTTCTAAGTGAAGGGGCTTATCTTTCTTTCCATTTTTGATTTTTAAAAAGATAACTAGTATACAAATTACAAATGCTAGTTGAGCTCAAGCTCTCAAACATGCATTATTTTCACAGTCATCTAATACAGAGACAGTGGAACAAGTCCAAGTAACAATTTTATTATACTTTACAGCACAATTTTTACACATATTTTAGTGGTTTCGACAGTGCTACATTTGAGCAGACTTTAAAGGAATCCACAACAAGTTAATATATTAAAAGTAAAATATATACAGTAAAATAATCGGCATCCAGATGTTCAGAATCATGCAGATAGGGGTGAGCTGGTGGGTGTTTTCGCTGGGTACCTTGTCTGTATTAAGAATTCTCCAGCAAATACCAGTTCTTCTGTTCCTCATTCCCACATAGCTCACCACAATTAGAGAGTGCGAAACATGTGCACACAAATAAACCTTCTTTTAAAGCCACATCAGTAGAAAATTTCAATGGATAAGCTTATTGTCAAATTGACAATTGAAAACAGACAGTATCGGCACCTGATCTAAAGGCAAGGCTATTTCATTTATTAGAACACCAACAAGGGAGATTGATCAACAAAGCAACTAATATGTTAATCTTAATATAAGACACTGAGAAAAATAAAAAATAATGCATAAATACCACTCCACTGAGCCAGGATACAACCCATGGATTACAGACACATGAGTTTCTACCTGTCAAACAATACTTTAAATATTTTTCTATAAAAAAATAGTATATTGGGAAATACAGAGGAAAGGGAGAAATGTGAATTTATGCATCTAATTTTCCACAATGCAAAATAAATAGCAAACTGATAATATTAAGCTGAATGACAATGACTTCACCGCTGGGCACCAAACAGGCAATACAGCTATTCTCTATAATTCACACTGCTCCCCAGGGATTTCCAGCAGGGGGCCAGCCCGACCACCCCATCACAGACGACAGAGCGCCCCTCTGCTGCTGAAAGCAGCCTTGAAGAGAGAACATGGCAAAGGCATAGAGAAAAACTTGAATTTTTTTGAAAAAAGTTAATGATATCAAAATACTTTTCCGTCACTGGGAAACCAAGCTAGGTCAAGTATATACCCCAAAGCAGCACTGAATTCAGAGTCAGAGGTTGGCAGAAAAGTTTGGAAAACTGCAGTTTTTTAAAAATTGGCAACTTCTCCTCGCTTAATAAAACTATCAGAGGAGGTATAACGTTTGTTCGTTTGTGGAATGTTGACCGCTTGCTGCAAAAATTCACATGAATGAGGAACTGCAGAGGTGTGTTTCAATGAAATATTTTTTAAAAATTTACAAAAAACTAAAGTTTCTATTTAAAAAATAACCATGTTAGGCCAAGATGAAACATGGTGAAACGTAGTGTAAGTTCTGTCCATGATTCTTTACACAGCGAATGGGAAAGTGATAGAAACAATTTTTTTTTTTTCTTAAAAAGGAAGCTTTGCTATTGCACTGACTTACGACTGGACCTAGTAATTTAGAAAAACCATGTAGTAAAACCTGTAAAATTAAAATACAAAATTCTGGTTTGTAAACATCAGCTGGCCAAGCCTATCCAGAGTCCTTCATGATAGTGGAATGGCATGAAAATTAATTCACTACCTTATTTATTTGCTGTGAGGGGGAAGATTCCAGAACACAGCTTTTATACTTTCACAGTAATTATTTTCAAAAGATATAAAGGAAGTCAGTGCAGTTGCCTTCTTCTTCTTTTTTTTTTTTTTTTCTTCTTTCCCTGTGCAATTTTCAGCTCCTACCCCACTCCCAAGTGCTATAATTAAAATAATACTGGTCTGGAGACCTCGTACGAGACTGGTCACAAGTGTCGCATAAAGTCCGCAGGACTTCGGTAAAGGTATTTCCAAATGGCGTAGTAATGCACTGCAGCTGCCGTGGCCACAAACAGGTGCCAGATGGCGTGAGCAAACGGAATGATGCCATCACTCTTGAAGAACACAACTCCCAGGCAATAAATTAAGCCTCCACAGGCAAGTTCGTGAAGTCCGTCGGTGTTATTCT
>CAUYON010112467.1:0-36362 GCA_963573935.1 Arctocebus calabarensis | reverse complement strand
CCTGCCTTCCCTTCCTTCCCTCCCGCCCTCCTTCCTACCTTCCTCCCTACTTCCCTCCCTCCCTCCCTCCCTCCTTCCCCCCCCCCCCCCCCGAATCTCACTCTGTTACCCTGGGCAGAGTGCCCTGGCATCATCAGAGCTCACAGCAACCTCAAACTCTAGGGCTTGAGCAATCTCTTGCCATAGCCTCCTGAGTTGCTGGGACTACAGGCGCCTGCCACAATGCTGGGCTACATTTTTTAGTAGAGACAGGATCTCACTCTTGCTGAGGATGGTCTCAAACGCCTAAGCGCAAGTGATCTTCCCGACTCAGCCTCCCAGAGTGCGAGGATCCCAGGCGTGAGCCATCTCACAGGGCCTCTCTCCGTCCCTCCCCTCCCTTCTTCCCCCCTTCTTCTCTCTTTCTATCTCCCTTTCTTCCCCTCCCTCTCCTTTTCTCTCTTTCTCTGCCCCTCTCGCCCCTCCATCTCTCTCCTCCCCACTTGCTCTCTCTCCTTCTCCCCCCACTCGCTCCTTTTCTATCTCTCCCTCCCTCCTTGCTCTCCCCCTATCTTGCGTCCCACCTGCTGGCTGAGCGTGTGTCCCCCCGAGGCTCTCTTCCCCACAGCCCAACCACGCCGCCCACTTCTCCCGGGATCTCTAGGGCGACTGTTGCTTCAGTGTTTCAGCGTTCTGTTGGGTTGTGAGCTCTGTCGCTCACAGATTGACACATCTGAACCTAACTTTCCTCCAGTCAGCAAACCACAGGTGGGACACTGAGGTGGTAGGCTGCCCACCAGGTCGAGAAGAGCCTGAGCCTGAGCCTGAGCTCTGATTGCCACCCCAGCCCGCCCCTCCCCAGTGCCGGGATGCTTCAGAGGTGCCGGAGATGACAGAGTTAGGGTCTCTACCACAGAGGACATGTGGCAACGGTTGCTATTTCCATTATGTCATCATTAAGGAATCACTAAGCGTTTCCAGGAACCACAGAGATAGTGAACTTAGCATTATAGACGGTCAGCAGAGGGCAGGAAGGGGGGCAGAGCAGAAACGGGGAGAGCTCGAAGGGATGTGGGAGCCATGGGCATAGATGTTCCCTGCCTGGCCCCTGGTGGTCCAGTGTAGGCAGGGGTCAGCTCAGAGGGCTGGTGGATGCCCTCACTCCACACAAGCTGCCACCACCACCTAGGAGGCTGCAGAGACCCACTGAGACTCCCTTCCCCCAAGTGAGGACACTGAGATTAGCCCAAGACCCTTGCCGGGTCTGGACAGAGGGAAGGGAGCAGAATCTCCAGATGAGTCACCAAAGATTTCTCAACTCTGCACTGAGGGCCGGACCCCCACCTCGTCCGCCGCCTGGCCCTGCAGACACAGGCAGTGGCCCTGCAAACCCAGACGTCTCTGCTCCATGTGCGGGTTTTATGTCCTCAACTTACAGCGCCTCTGACCTCAGAGCACTTGTGAGTAGGAAGCCACAGCGAGACAAGAGAAGTTCTTAATGCAGGCGGGAGGTGCCGGGAGGAATCTTAGCTCTGTGTGTGTGTGTTGGGTCCCCGGGAGCATGTCCCAGCGTCTGTGCCCACACGGTCGAGCACCAGGGTGAAGCTGCCACCTTCACAGGCTGGTCTTCACTGTGCCCCTGTCCTTTGATCACCTGGGGCCTGTGGACACTCAGAATTGAGTCTTGAGTTAAACAAACCTCAGCGAGGCGATGTGGCCGGGGCACACCTAGGTCCCACTGTTGCCTGGTCTCCCCCAACTGACCCTGTGCAGGGAGACGGAGGAAGGTGCAGAGCTGCCCGGGGCCAGCAGAGAGGCAGCGCTATGAGCAGAACACTGGGCACAGAGAAGGGGGCTGAGAGCCACACGGCCCTTACTGTTACCCGGCCAGGCCTCGACAGAGACAGACACCAGCGCACCTGCTCCCCCTCTGCCTCCGCCCACGCGGGGCCTCTGGCAGCCTCTTGTCTCTGTGCCTCTCTAGCGGGGCGGCTTGTCTACAGGCGGCTTGGCCACTCCGGGGAGAGGAGCTCGCTGTCCCGCGAGGAAGCCCATTCTTTCCCCAAGTTATTTCTCAAGGAGGTAAAAATATTTTTTTCCAGGAATTTTCTAGTGGCAATTTAGTTTTAGGTGCAAACTAAATTCAAGGCTTGGGGGTGCCTGATTATTTCTGGCACAGGCCTGGTTCACTCCAGGGTGTCTGAATCATGGTGGAAATTTAATACTCATTAAGGAAATTGGCAAAAAGATGAATGAAGAAAGAGGACCTGGCACAGCATGTCCATCCTGTTCTTACCGACATCCCACTGGGAATTCAAGAACACATTCCACAGGCGGCTTGTGAGCAGAGGTGGACAGCACCCACGGAGCCACCCGCCCCTGAGCACGGCCCTGTGGGGCTGGCAGGGCTGACCGCGGGTGCTGCACCCACACAGGCATTGGAGCAGCCCCCTCCTGGGTCTCTGCTGGGTGGTGGGTGCCTGCACCTCAGCAGCTGGCCACCCTGCGGCACGGCTGCCACCAAAGACCCCAAGTAAAGTTATAAATTCAGGGTATCATAAGGGTTACACTCATGGCCAAGGAGCTGGCAAGGACTTTTTAAAAATAAGATGTCAACAGTACACATTTGAGACAAAGGAGAAGTCTATTTTTATTTATTTATTTATTTTTTTGAGTCAGAGCCTCAAGCTGTCACCCTGGATAGAGTGCTGTGGCATCACAGCTCACAGCAACCTCCAATTCCTGGGCTGAAGCGAGTCTCCTGCCTCCGCCTCCCAAGTAGCTGGGACTACAGGCACCTGCCACAATGCCCGGCCATTTTTTTTGGTTGTAGCCATTGTTGTTTGGCGGCCCCGGGCTGGATTTGAACCCGCCAGCTCAGGTGTACGTGGCTGGCGCCTTAGCCCGTTGAGCCACAGGCGCCAAGCAGAGAAGTCTATTTTTAAAAAGATGAATGTGATAACATCAACATTAAGGATTTCTGTCCAGGCAGGGACTCTTGGAGAAAGCATTTTTCAGTGGCACCTTGAGTGCCTGTGCAGTGAGCAGAGTGCTGAACTCACTCCCCTGTGGAGGGACGGCTGCACCAGAGGAGCGCGTGCCGCGTGGGGCTCTTCCCGGGCGGTGCTGGATGGGAGACCCAGGGAGCAGCGCATCGCGTCACCTTCAGCTTAGCATGTCCAGTACCCCTGACAGTTGTATTGACTCTTCAAGAAAACATAAAAACTAAGAGAGGGATCCAATGCTGCAGAACAGCCACCCCAGGGGAGGTACGGGCATGAGGGACCGGTCAGCAAGTGGACAGGACCTGGGGTCTGCTGGGCCTGAGGAAGAGGGCAGAGGGAAGACGGTGAACGCAGGTACCTGGCGTAGCCAGACCAGGGTGTCTTGTGTGTACCCAGGTCTTCTGATAATGGCTCCTCCACAACAGCAAAAACAAAAAAGGAAAAGCAATGACAATATTTTAGGAACGGAGGAAGGGAGGTGAGCAGGGACTTTTGAAGTTATTTAAAAATGATCAGAGAGCCCGGGACAGAGCCAGACCTGCTAAAATCCTCGTGGACACTTTGGACAGGCACTGCCCCTCTTTTCCAGGAACCGTGAAACCTAATTTTTAAATTGAACATGCGTCAAATCACAGGAAAACCTCACTAAACTCCAAAATGAGGAAATACATGTATCATATTCTTGAGCCCAAATCAACAAAATTTTAAAAAAGCAGATATGGAAGCAGAAAATCTAACATGCTGAAAACAAACAAGCAAACAATTAAAAATACCTTTTGAACATTTCTTGGATCAAATAAGACAGCAGAGTCCAAGAAACAAAAAATAGCAATTATAGAAATATGATCTATCAGAAGCTGAATGATCTGATTAAAACAGGACTTAGAAGATAATTCATAGTGGTAAGAATTGCATTAGTAACAACAAATATAACAAATTACCCATTCAGCCAAAGAAATTAGATTTAAAAAAATAAAAAGGACAGGATGAATGTAAGACTAAGGAAGAAAAACAGTACGATCAAAATATTTCTGAATGTATATGAATCGTGCCCTATGATTGCACCAATGTACATAATTATGATTCAATAAAATTATTAAAAAAAAAAGAATAAGGAAGAAAATGGCAACAGTAAAAGCATATGCTTCAAAACTAGGAGAAGAAATAATCACCTCCAAGTGGTGGTTCTTTGAGCAAGTGACCACGTGAACAGGCCTCTGTCCACCCCAGTTAGGAAATCTCACACACAGAAACAAGTTCACAGATGTGGCAGATAATGACAACACAGAAGCAACTTCATTATAAGAAACTATTTTCCAAATTCTATGTAAATACTTTAAATGGTAAATAATATAGACAGTTATTCCACGGAAATGTAAATCACCCAAACTTACCAGAACGAGTTAGAAATTTAAGGAGAATATTAACTGCAGAAGAATTTGAGAAATCTATTAAAAAATACCCCACCTACCTCCCAAATGCCAAAAGGCCCAAATAAATCACCGACTCACTAAGTCAACATAGTCTATTAATCTTTTTGTTATGATTAAAATTTCCTATTTCTGAGAATAACAAAGGAAGACCCCAAATTCTTTTTTATAATTCCAGGATAATAGTTCTCCCAAAACATTGACAAGTTATATACAATCAAAATGAAACATTTTAATGAAAGACATTATAATAGTTATTACATATCACTTTATGTCATACATTAAAAGTCATACATACTTACAAAGCTGACTCCCTACATCAGCTGAGGTTTTCCAAGTGCTTAAAAAATGTCAATATTAGGAAATCTGTCCATATAATTTAGCAAAATAATAAAACTCTGAGGCCGGGCGTGGTGGCTCATGCCTGTAATCCCAACACTTGGGAGGCTGAAGGGGGTGGATTGCCTGAGCTCACAGGTTCAAGACTAGCCTGAGCCAGAGCGAGACCCCATCTCTAAAAAATAGCCATGTGTGGTGGTGGGCCCTGTAGTCCCAGCTACTTGGGCAGCTGAAGAAAGAGGATCACTTGATCTCAAGAGTTTGAGGTTGTTATAAGCTAAGATGCCATGGCACTCTACCAAGGGTGACCAAGTGAGACTGTGTCTGAAAAAATGAATGAATGAATAAATAAATAAATAAAAATAACCACTTTGATAGGGCAGGAAGGTGGGCAGTCGGCCTTAAGAGCAAATAATAGCAACAGAACCATGGTGCCCTCGTGTCTTCTGGTTCCCAGAGGGCCCCAGAACCCTGAGAGTTGGTCCTAAATGGCTCCTGAACTTTGTGCTGCGGCTCATGGCGGGAACATGGGCTGGGCTCAGGCTGCTGGCCTGTACATGGCCTGGAGGGGACTGCTAGCCCCTTGGTTCCTGGGTGGGGTATTCCCCCAAACAGGAGGAGGGGTGCAGGGAGGGCAGCTGGAACAGTGGTGTACATTCCTCCCAGGCATTCAGGGGAGCCAGGAGACATCCCAGAGACCTGGCAGCGCTCAGCCCCTGGCCCCACTGTCAAACACCTGCCCAAGCATCACCTGCCATGAAGGGGGAACAGTCCACTTCTAACATCCCCAGCTTCTAACCTTGTCCACAGTTCTTTCCATTACTTGACCCTACACAAAAAGAAAATAAGAAATAGGTCATTGTAAATAATGCTCCACTTATAACAGACACACAGCTTGGTTTATCCCAAAATTGGAGCAGTCAAGGTTATTATTTTCTTAAGGCTGTCTCATCAATGTCCCTTCAGAAAGGTGCCTCTTTTGTAAGGTACTTAGTTCCTTGTTTGTGTCATTTGCCTGGTCTGCAAACCTTTGATGGGGTCTATCTTCTCCTGAAGATCCGAGTGGCCTTGTGACTACCAGGACAAACAGAAGCCAGTGGCAGTGAGACTGCTGACTCTGAGGCTGGGAGGGAACCCGGGAATCCCATGATTTCTCCCCTGGGCACTTGCTCTGGGAGAAGCTGCACGTAGAAAGCCTGAGGCTGCCTTGCTGAGAGACCCCAGGAAGTCCCCTGTGCCTTCCCAGCTCTGGCACCTGCCATGGGAAGCAGGAGGTTTCAGAGGACCTGCTCGGGCCACCATCTGATCACATCCTGACAGCCCTGAGTGAGACCTGCCTGCTGAGCCTCACCAACCTCCAGTTTGTGGCATAGAAAGCATCATTCTTGTGCCAGGCCACTGCCTCAGGATGTCTGGACACATCAGCAGATAACTAGCACATATCTCTGATCATGCAAGAAGATCATATCATGCAAGAAGTTCAGCTTCTGCTTTGAACCATCAGCTTCCAGAGCCAGGCTCAGAGGTCTCGACCATGGCCACTCATTCCAGCAACACCCAGGGAGGATGTTGCTGTGGTAATAGCAAGTGTGTGATAATACCACCACCCACAACCACTATCGAAGTAGAGCCATGCCCCTGCTTTGGAGGGGCTGGGGTCAGCTCCTTTGGGTGTTGGGACCTTGAGCCAGTCCCCTTCTGTGTACTTCCAGCCTTGTGCCAACCAGCCTTTGCTCTCTGCATAACAGGTGCCAAAGCCAGGGGAGGACAGAGGCGGGGTGGTCAGCATCTGCCCCGAGGATGCCCCAGCCTGGCTGCGTGGGGTGAGCCTGCTTCTCGAAGGGTCTGTTCCTTTCTCTAGAAGACTTAAAAATAATAAAATAAGCTGTAAATTTCATTTTCAGGAAAGAGGGAAAAATTGCCATATTTTGCAGGTGGTTTGAGAGTTGATCTGGGAAACACAAGAGAATCAACGTCAGGACTGTTAGAAGACAGGAGCATTGAGCTCAGCAAAATACACGCAGATCAATAGTCAGCAACAGCCACTTAGAACGCAGGACAATAAAATGGGAAAAATAGCATTTGCAATTGCAGAAAAACAAAATCCCAAGAGGGTGGGGGGGAATTCAACGAGTAAAGTGCAGTCATATGAAGGAAACAGCAAAACTCTCCTGAGGGCTATTCTTTTTTAAAAGAGATAACATTGTAGAGTTGCGAAGATTCCTTTTTAATTGAACATACATATTTTAATACATGGAAAAAGACCATAAAGTATTTTCAATGAATAAAGTTATTTTCAATGGATTGTTACTATCACCATCATTATTACTATTCTGAGAGGCAAAATCTTACACCAAATAGTTTCAGCAGACTAGCTCTCAGCCACAAGGATAGGAATCTTTGTTTTGCCACCTCACAGCAGTGGAGTCCTGACCCTTTCCACATCTCTGAGGCTCAGTTTCTCGCCTGTGAAATTGACACAATGATGACAACCCCCTCATCCCGGGGTGAGAGGTGCACAGGCCATAAAGAGCTGCACCTGGCTGGCTCTAGGGGAGCCCCAGCTCCTACCGCACTGCTGTGTGTGTCCTCTGCTGGGAAGGAGATGGCCATGCAGGCACAACCTTGCACAGCTGGGGTTCAGCTGGGCTGTGCTGCACAGGGAAGGGGGCTCCAGGCTCAGGGGCCAGCGTTCTGGGTCCTGTATGGGCTTTACCATGTGCCTTGAGAAATCCAGCCCTGAGCCTGGGAGGCAGCCTCATGAGACAAGGGGTGCCATGATGACCAGAGGGTGTGGAGCGTAAGAGGGTGGGTCTGACAGTGTGGCACAGGGGACAGTAGGGCTATCAGTGTGCCCAGGGCACTCTGGAGTGGATGACCTGCCTCTGCCCAGGCTGGAGGGAAACCTCAGAACAGTGGCTTAGGTGACTGGGGCTGACCCAGACCAGACCGTGATGTCAGCCCTGGGGCTGGGCCTTCCACTCAGCTTGAAGGATGATTTCCCCCTCACCCCACCCACCCCCATCCCTGAGGTCAGCCTGGAGAGCGTGGGCTCAGGCTTCAGTGGTGTGCCTTCCTCCCTAACCCTCCAGCAGCTCCCTTCTCTCAGCAGAGCACGCCTAGATCCAGTAACAGGCTCACCATGAGAGGATGGGTGCCTGGTGTGGCACCCGGCTCAGGCATTCCTGTCTTCCCTGCCTGCCCTGTGGGTCTGTGGATGCTGACCCTGGGGCTGGCTCACTGTTTGTCCTCTGGCCAGTGCATAGCTCCAGCCGAGCCCTATATGTGGCCTGACACGGAGTGACTTGGGTGAAGTGTGCTCCCATGAGGGGGGCTGCCAGGCCTGTGGGCTGGTGCTGACAGTTAATTTTGATTATTTTCTGAGCATCTCTGAAGGTAGAGGGGCTTTGGGGTGGAGATACCCTTTGCTGACCGGATGGAATTCATGGTTATAAGGTGGAGAAGGGGCCTTCACTGGTCCAAATCGGACTCCCAGAAAGCAGAAGTAGGTCCAGCCCAGCCATGCGCTCATCTCAACAAATCACCGCTGGTGGGACGCACTCCTTCCTTGCCCTCCTTCCTTTCTAAGGCAGGGTTTGCATAGGATGGTGAAAACCTTTCCTGAGGTGCACACCCCAAAAGGCCTGATCTTACCATAAGTGGCCAGTTTGGGTGCATTGATGGCTCAGGCCTGACCTGCAGGGACAACACCTGACCCAGAGTGGACAGAGGAGAGGCCGCCTCTGGCCATAGCTTCAACCCTGAAGCTAGAATGTTCATGGGCATGTCAGGAAAAGGATCCCACAGGCAAGGCCTCTTTGCCAAAGGATCTGGGGTCCCCTTCTCCACTGTAGCCATCGCTAGAAGCTGGGAACACAGCAAGGGGAGCCAGGAGCTCCCACATTGCCATCATGCAGGGAAAGAGGAAGGCCAGGGAAGGCTGCCACCCCCCAAACCCTGGGGTGCCCACCAGGCCTGGGGAGGGGGGTGTCCATGTGAGCCCTGGGCCTCAGCAGTGTCCTGTCCATGCAGCAGCCCAAGCTCAGAGCCCATTGCTCTTCTGAGACAAGTAGTGGGATACTAACTTTAATTTAGGCATCAAATCCCATCACCTTTCCCAGAGATGTGTTGGGATGGCCGTGTTCCTTGGTGCACTGAGAGTGGGACTGCCCTGCAGGACACCCCGGGCAGCAGGTGCGGGACACACACAACCTGCTTCCTCCCTGCTCCCTGTGGGGGCAGCATTAGGGGAAGCCCCCAGGGGCTGTGCTGGGGACCCCGTTCCTGGATCCGGGGCAGGGCCAGGTCAAGCATGAGGCAAGCAGAGCCCTCACTCTCAGATGCTAGGGCATATGCTATCTCTACCGAAGATCTGGATATTTTATTCATTGTGGATATTTTGCATTAATTTAACTTTCAAAAATATAACGTTAAGATACTTTATCTTGATGACTGAGATTTCAGTGCCAAATGAAATTTTGTCATTTTTTCCTGTGGTGAGTGCTTTGAGGGCCTCCTTCCAGCCTGGACCTGCTCGATGGACGTGGCAGGGTCCTTCTCTCGGCAGGCCCTGGAGATTCCACATTGGCAGTCAATCATTTATCGAGTCGTTCACTCAGAAAGCATCCAACTAGTGGTCACTGAGCCCTCACTATTTGCCTGCGTGTTAGAGGTAAGTCAGTGAACAAACAGACCAAATCTTGACCTTGTGGGCTCATATTCCAGTACGTGGTGGCAGACACAACACGAGAAGCTGTGGCGAGGACGCGCCAGTGGGGAGGGCGTGCAGGGCTGGTGTGGGAGGCTCCTGGGCAGGCAGTATTTGGGTAACAACTGGAAAGGAACAGGAAAAGACCATCCCTGGCAGAAAGGGGACCAGGCAGGGCAGGCAGAGTGGGCTGACCACACGCAAGACCTCAGGCTACCCTGGGTGGGACTTGGAGAGCCCCATGAACATATCTTCAAGGTCTCCCAGCTGGGAGGTTGGAAATGGGCTGGAGGCAGGACACGCAGAGGGGGGAGGACAGCGCGAGACCTCAGCAATGCTCAGGTGGGGCAAGGCCGTGCAGGTGGTGAGGACGGGGTGGATCCCGATTACTCCCCTGCAAGTCTGGGGTGCATATTAGTTTCCCGTGGCTGCTGTAACAAATTTCCAAAAACTTAGTAGCTTAAAACACAAATTTATTACCTTTTAGTTTTGTAGCTTAGAGGTCCGAAGTGGGCAAAACCCAAGGGATCAGAGGGCTGCTTCCTCCTGGGGTTCCAGGGGAGAATCTACTGCGCCGCCTTTTCCTGCTCCTAGGGGTGCCACCCCCTGGCGGAGGCCCCTTCTCACCCTCACAGCAGCAGCAGCTGCGCCTAGAGCAGACTCCTGTCCAGTTCCCTGCCTCTCAGGGCCCTTGAAGTCGCACTGGGCTTGCCTGTATAATCCTGGATCATCTGGCCGAGCTGCAGTCGGGTGATTAGCAAGCTCGACTCTACATACCCCCAACCCCCCCTTGCTGTGTAACCTGCGGATTCACAGTTTCTGGGGCTAGAGCACGCACAGCTTTGGGGGTCTTCGCTCTGCTGACTTCAGGGTGTGTGTAGCAGATTACCCAGTGGACACTGCATCTGGAGAACCACACGGATACCCTGCGCTGGTCACGTGCAATCCCACTTCTGGGGGTTTGTACTCAGAAAAGGTAGCAACAAATCATCAAGCTCTCTTTCAAAACCTGTTCCATGGGGTATTACAAAAATAGCCACAAAAAGATACATTTTAATTTAATGTTTTGGAAATTGTTAATGTGTGAGTACAAGGACAAATAAGTCATGGTGATACTAGAAGATACAAACTGATAACAATAAAAATGAGGTCACAGTTGTTGCAAAGTCAGGACACAAACACCCATGCACTGGGGCTGAAAGCACTGGATGACATCGCTTGGAAGAGCCAGCCAGGGCCTCATCGTGTCCTGAAGCCAGGAGGCCACTGGGACCCAAACCAAAGGGAACACATGGCAGGGAAACTAACATATATGGGAGGGAGGTGGTCGCAAGGGCTGATATATTTTTCTGCTTTCAAAGTTTGCCTTGAAGGTTTATGACCTTCCTGCAGTACATGTGGCTGCCAAAACTTTCTTAGGGATCTTCTTTCTCCTGTGAGAGATGCCTCCCATGGATATACCCTTCACCCACCATGGAGTTGTCCAGCCATGTGCAGCAGGTAGATGCCCCAGGAGCTCTGGGACAGACTGGAAGGCTGGGTTCTGGGTTGTTGGCTGTGTATGGGCTCAGTGGGGTGTGCAAGAGGCGAGCAGAATGCCAGCATGAGAAGCCCATAGCCCCAGATGAGCAAAAGGGCCTAAACCCCACAACACCCGTGTCCTGGGAGCTAAAGGGTGGGTCCCACCTGCTACCGTCTACACGTGCCTTCCTGCTCCGGGGAGTAGGGCAGACAATGTGACAGCTGGAAGAAGATGAAAGAGGGTTGTCCTGGGGAGTTTCTGGACTGCCTGCCCCTGTCCCCAAAGCTGGGGGGGAGGGATGCCTGCTTCTATCATTGGAACAAAGGCCTGTCTTTTCAATCAGCTGACAGTTTTGAGACATCCCTGCCAGAACATTTCTAGGTGCTTCTATATGGTTGATTTGCTAATGTCTCCTAATAGGTCTGTGACCACCGTTACATCCATTTTAGAGATGGGAGCACTGCGGCATGGAGGGAAAGTGACTGCCAGGTCTTAAAACCAGCAGCCTGGCCTCAGGCCCTCAGAACAGGGCCCTAGCAGCTTGGTGAGGTCACTGATCCTGACCCAGAGCCCTGTGTCTGGTGCCCTCCCAACCCCCACCATGCCCAGAGCCTCCAAAGAGGCAGCATGGCCCCTGGAGAACGGGTCGGCTCCTGGTAAATTAGGTTTCAGTTGCGACCCTGTGTTAGGACACAGTGAAGCTTGACAGCCACCTTCTCATTAGTGTCTCTATGTTTCCAGTTCCTATAAGTGACAGGCTGGGCAGGCAGGGTCGATGACACAAACACTAATCAGGGTGGATGCAGGCCCCAGGCTGCAGCCAGTGCAGGGACTATCCCCGCGCCTGTCAGTGTTGTCCAGCATTGGCCACTGTGCTGGACTTGACTCAACTGATGTCCTCCCAGCGTGGCTGTGCCCAGCGAGGCTGTCCTTCTGCAAGGCCCTCCTTCCATGGGGTGACAGGTCCACTCTGGAGCCCTGTGGGCCTGAGGAAGGTAGTGGTGTCACCTCAGCCCCTTAGGGGCAACTGCCTGGGAAAGTGCAGGTGTCGAGGGACCTGCCTGGGGAACAGCTAACCAGCCACCTGCCGGGAGCTCCAGGGGCCGCATGGGAGCCACACCCGGATGCTCAAGTCTGCTCTGGTCCTTGAAAACTGCCAAGATTCAGCAGCCATAGGAGTCTGTGAGGTGCTGCCTTGAGCTAGTCCCAGGGCTGAGCTCCTAAGGGAAGGTCCACACTCAGAAGAAATGCCAGAAAATGTTGCAAAGGGCCTGGGAGGGTTCCTTGTCCATCTTCCTTCCTGAGTCCTCCTTCCTAAATACTGTATCGTCTCTCCCTTTCCCTTTCTTCTTCTCTCCGCGTGTCTTACTTTTTACAAAGTCTATCTGCTCTCCCTTTCTTCTAGACTTTTCTGTGTATTTTTAAAAGCTGGGACATTTTTTGCATGTACCACTTTGTTAACGTGTCTCTGTGAACATTGCACTTGGGCACATCTATTATCAATGGACATTCGTCACAAGTGTGACTCTTAATCCACCCTATGACAGCATTGGGATCATTTTCTTATTATCAGGTGCTTATGCTGTTTCTAATGCTTTCCTATCATGAATCAAACATCTTTCTGCATAAAGCTTGGGCAGGGACTCTAGTTAATTTCTTAGGATAGATGGCTACAGTAGAATTTCTGGGCCGAAGGCTGTGTGTGTAGTGTGTGTGCTGTGAAATAAATATAATTTAAAAGCTGTTGGGGCCCCCAAAATACTCAGCCTCGAGAGAGATGTGACTGTGATTTGAATCACATATGGTTACAACTTCTGTTCTCAGATTATAGATTAACTCGCTTTCTTATTTTTCTCACTCTGTACAATGACTAGAATTCAATGACATCAAGAACAGAAACCTCCTGCCTTCTCAATTAATGACCCTTGTTACAAATTAAACTCCCCTCCATTGTCTTCCTTTGCTTAGACCAGATGACAGAAAACCTATGTCTATTACACTTCCTGCAAAATAATGCCAGGTGTACCTTTCCCAAATGAAACCCTGCCTATAACCCGTCAAATTGTTGTAACTATGCACCAACCCTGTATGAATAATGTAATCTTGCTAAAAACTCCTCTGTCTCTGTCTATTTATAGGAAAACTTAACTTCCCTACTTCAGAATGCTGACTGCCTACCTTGGAGTTGGTACTTCCAGATGGCTATCCTCAAACTTTGCACTTGAATAAACGCTCTTTAATTTAGATTCTGGCTCTTTTGAGTGTTACAGGTTGACAGTACTGGACATGTGTATGTGTGGACCTGTGTGTATGGAGGGAGTGAGTCTGTGTGCATGTGTGTATTGAGTGGATGCCTGTGTACTTGTGTGTATTGAGCACATGTGCACATGTATGTGTTGACTATGTGTGTTGTGTGTACATGTGTGTGCACATGTGTATCAAGCATGTTTGTTTGTTGTGTGTATATGGGGACTTATAAATAAGTTCGTGAATGCTTCCCAGAAAAAGTGCTACATACGTCATTGCTGAATATCACTACAGTCACCTCTGAAGTCCTCCCCTTGGGAAGTTCACCAACGCCAGCACATAGTCCATGCTTCGGAGCAATTTTGGAACTCTTTCTGGAATGACCATCAGAGCTCTCATCATACGGCAGAGAAAAACACACAAAGACAGCAATGAACACCAGCAATACACAACCGCACAGTGACACAAACACAGCTGTGAGACACTGACATAGCAAGGTTATTAACCTTTACTGAGTTGTTTGCACAGCACTATCAACATAAGCATGTGGTGTCAAGTTTGCAAACTTAATTGTCGAGCCTCGTAGGATGACAGGGTGTATCGCCTGTGTACATGGGTGCACGCGTGTGAGTGTGTATATGCGTGTGTGGCGATCTCAAACCTATGGATAAGTCAGAAGTGCTATGCAAGGATTTTCTTTCTCATGGCTCTTGAAAAGTGCAGGTCCCGTACCCCCAAATGCATCGGTGTGTATTTCCTGCAAACAAGGACACCGTGTGATATAAGGACAATACAACTGTCAGAATCAAATCAGGACACCGACACTGATGCTCTGCTAACCTGGTTGCACTGTTGCATTCACCCAATCCTCAACTGCGCTCACGTTTTGCCTCCTGTCCCAGTATTGCCCTTGGTAGCAGCACAGTGAAGTTCGCAGGACGGAGCTACAGAGTGGTCCAGCTCTTCCGTCTCCCGTGCTTTAGTCAGGAGGGCTTCTTGGCCTTGTCTTGACTCTCGTGATCTTGGTACATGTGAAGGGCAATGCTGAGTTGTTTTGTAGAACTTCTCTTCGTGAGTTTGTCAAACGGTTCCTCTCAATTTGGCCGGGGTGTTGAGTCTTTGGCAGAAATATTGCAGAAGGGACTCTGTGCCCTGGTTCCACCTTCAAGTGGCACATCGACAATTTATCCCATTACTGGTGCTGTGCCTTTTGGTTGATTAAGGTGGTGTCCACCAGGCTTCTCCACTTTTTTCCTTTGCAATTTCAGAAGAAGTACCTGGAGAGTATTGAAATGCTGTCTTCCTCATGGAACTTCGAACGTGTTCACATGTTGTATGTTTAAACAGATTAAGAAAAAGTGCTAGCACAGCTTCTGCTAGTTTAATCTGTTCCTATTATTATTTTGACCCTTCTGTGTCATTTGAAGTGTCTCCACGTCTTTCTCTGTTGGAGTCCAAATCTGACTGATAGAAGCTGTTTCCTGGAGATCTGGATCTGTCTTCAGACCTGGAACTAGATTACAAAACAGGGACCTGGTGAAATCTGCATGTGTCTTTTCCTCCAAGGACGTTTTAAAAATGCATATGGGAAACAGACAGAGTTTCAAAAACGATTAATGTTACGGAATAAATGCACATGTCCTCTTTCTGTATAAAATAGAAAACACGTGGTTATTTTTAGCTCCTGGAGCTCCACTGGGAATGGTGTGCTGGAGTGTGCCAATGTGTACACAGAAGGCCTCTTTTCTCATCAATGCTCAAGTCCCTCAAGGATGAGTGCCATTTTAGAGGCTGTATTTAGCCAAACACGAGTTATGTGAGAGTGAGGGGATCTGGCAAACAGTGACTGGAGATGGGGCCCTCTTCTCCAGCCACCCCACTGCACTCCCAGACTCAGCACCTGTTAAATTAAGATAGTTATACTTAAGACCTTAATAATGAGACTTAAGAAGAAGATGCGGCCAAAGTGCTTAGCCCATTGCCTTTTATACTCAATCAATGGTCGTTTTTACCGATATTGTGATTTCAGTGCTGGTGCCTTAGCCCCCTCCAGGGACCAACATTCTGGATGAGTTCCTCTTCCTGCCATGCTCCTGCCTTGTGCAGGATGTCAGGGAGGAACGATGGCTTTGGGGACTTCAGGGAGGGTTGAGAGGTCTGCAAGAGCTCCCAAAGGCCAAAGCTGGAATAATTCTAGGGACAAAATAAGTAATCATAGCACATATGCTCCTCACTTATAATAGGGCTACATTTCCATAAGCCCATCATAAGTAGAAAATATTCTAGGTCAAAGTGCATTTAATGTACTCAGTCTCCCAACCATCACCGCTTAGCCTGGGGACATTTACCTTGGTCCATAGCTGGGCAAAATGTCCCCACAGTCCAGGGATGACAGGAGCTGCTCTTGCTGCTGCCACCCAGCATCTCCCTAGTCCAGAAAAAGGTCAAAACTCAAAACGCAAAGTGTTCTACTGAGTGTGTTCTGCTTTTGCACTATCATAAAGTCAAAAAAATCTTAAGTCAAAGCATTGTAAGTTGGGGACTGTTATGTATTGGATAATTCCCTAAGGCCCAACATGTCTCTAAGTCCATATACTTAGAATAAATAAGTATTCAAAGAAGTAATTAACTCTAGGAGGAACAATGTTTTCTCATAGAAAAATACCCCTTAATAAGAGTAGAAGGTTAGGGAAATAGAAAATCGCCATAAGATAAACAACATAGTAATAAATGTTTTTTTAGAGATAGAGTCTCACTTTATCACCCTCGGTAGAGTGCTGTGGCATCATAGCCCACAGTGATTTCCAACTCCTGGGCTTAGGCGATTCTCTTGCCTCAGCCTCCCAAGTAGCTGGGACTATAGGCGCCGGCCACAACGCCCAGCTATTTTTTGTTGCAGTTTGGCCCGGGGTGGGGCTGGGTTTGAACCTGCCACCCTTGGTATATGGGTCTGGCGCCCTACCCACTGAGCCACGGGCTCCGCCCAGTAATAATTGTTTTAAGAAACTGGGAAAAAGGCTCGGTGTCCATAGCACAGTGGTTATGGCATCAGCCACATACACTGAGGCTGGTGGGTTTGAACCCAGCCTGGGCCTGCTAAACAACAATGACAACTGCAACAACCAAAAAAATAGCCAGGCATTGCGGCAGGCGCCTGTAGTCCCAGCTACTTGGGAGGCTGAGGCAAGAGAATCGCTTAAGGCCAAGAGGCTGAGGTTGCTGTGAGCTGTGACACCACAGCACTCTACCAAGGGTGCCATATTGAGACTGTTTCCAAAAAAAAAAAAGAGAAACTGGTGAAAAATTTGAGGAGAAACAGGATATTTGCATAATCTCAAAGCATCTCCCTCAAGATATGTATTAATCACAAAGGGAAAAAATAAGCTGACAGTACACACAGCCCCTCAGTGAGGTCAGGGCAATGTCACAGCACAAGCCCTGCACGCTGCACCAACAAGGGCATGGCACACGGCATTTACAGTTTTCTCGCCCCAAATACATCACCTCAGTAATCAGGGCTAAACATGAGCTGATGCCAACGGATGGACATTCTACAAAATCCCCGCTAGTGCTCCTTGAAAGTGTCAAGGTCATGAAAGACAAGGACAGACCAAGAAGCTGCCTCACGCCAAAGGAGACACGACAGCTGAATGCACCCTGGGATCCTGGACTGAGTATTGGAACAGAAACTGACACGGGCAATAGAGGTGCAGTTAACAGTTTACAGAGTTTAATGTCCTGGCTAGAGTTATGTGAGACTAAAGATTAGGGAAAGCTGGGCAGGGTCTCAGTAACTCCCTGGTTTATTTTTGCAGCTTTTCTGTAAGTCTAAAATTATCTCAAGATAATTTCTTGATTTTAAAGGGGGAACAAGTGGATCAAGGAAGGAGAAGGCTCTCCCCTGACAAGGGACGCTGGCCTCTGACATCTGCACCTATCCATTTGAGGCTGAAAGGAGAGCTACTGGCAAGTGGTGCCCTGGAGAGCCTCCCTTGGCCATCTGATGACAGTCCTCTGGGGGGGGTTCTTGCCAAGTGAGTCCATGAGGGAATGCCCATCGTCTCAGCACCTGAGCCTCCTGGGCTGACCCTGACCCCTGCCAGCCCCTCTGCCTTGGCTTCCCACCCGATAGCCAACCTGGCTGTGAATTTGGCACGCACAGGCCGATGAAAGCCCAGGCTGCGTTTGTGACTGTCTCCAGCTCTCCTCAAGCTGCAAACCTGCAATCCATTGGTTTCTATTTCTGCTGGCATGTGGGGGGTCTTGCATTTGGCCTTTTTATCTAAGGGATGGACAGAAGATACACACAGAAGCACACTCGTGACTTAGAAGCTTGTCATGGTCAGAAGCGCCTCAGAATGACCCAGGGAGTATAGAAAGGGGCTTGTTCAAAGGTGACCCCTCACCCCTATACCCCAGAGAGTATAGAAAGGGGCTTGTTCAAAGGTGACCCCCTCACCCAGCTCCACAGGCCCCCCAGCCCTGCAGGGAAGTGCCCACCTTCCGGCTGGAGGTCACAGGGCTTGCTCCCCACTTCCACTGGCACATGGGCCCCAGCATTCAGGTGGCCTGGGGCTTCCTCCTGTCCCGACTGAGCTTTCTGAGCACATGGGTCTTACATCTGGTTGTCAGCACCTGTAATGCCCAAGGCCCGGGCATTTCCCTCTCGCTCTCCTACAGGAGCATGTGGGGGTGGAAGGCTTTCAGCATTAGTCTAGAGCTGACCACCAGGGGCCCTGTGTGCATTTCAGCACCATCCTCATCTCCTGGTTGGATGCTGGGCAGTGTGGAAACCCCACCAGAACTTTCCAGAAGCTGTCAGGAACCCAGGTCACCCAGCATTACATAAACTGTCAGTCTTCGGAGACAGTCGGTGAGAGGCTCTGCGGTTGGCACACAATATTAAGGATAAAATCACAGAATGTGTTTGCATATCACTGTTCACGTTGGAATCACCTCTGGTGAAGCCACATCAGTGCAGCGCCACGGCAAGGGGAGGTCAGCCTGGAAGAGTGACCAGTGGACACACCCCTCGGCACCACCCTACTTGGCCCCCCCCGGAGGCACCCTCCTGAACATGCCCTGGCTGTGGGGAGGCTGCGGATCTAACTAGCCTGAATGTGACCCTCATCCGGCCCTGAAGCCCTCCCAGGTCAGGAGGCCCAACTGTGCCTCTCAGAGGGCAGGTGGAGGCGGCGCCCCTCATTCCAGTGCAGGCCACCCACCCGTGGGCTGCACCAGCACAGGGGTGTCCTTAGGGGCAGACCCCAAAGAAACTTCCCTTTCCTCCCCTCATGACTGGAGCATCCTATGGGGTCTCTGGCTTCCCTTCAGTGTGGCCTGGCCAAGCGGCTCTGCACACATCTAAGGTTGGAAAGGCCTCTGCTCCCGTGCCTGGGCTCGGGGGCAAGGTGGGCGGGTTGGTGCCCAAATCCCACATGGCCTGACCGTGGCTGGCTGGGGAATTACTGAGACCGTAAGCACCTTTGAGGGCAGCAGGGAGTCTCCCTGGGCCTAGAGGCCACACCTAGATCTGTCTCTGAGGCCTAAGAATCACCGTGGGCTGCTCCTAGCCCCTTCCTGGCAGCAACAAAGGGTTTTGAGCAGAGCTGGACCCAGAGGTGAGTCACATAGTCACGTGTGGAAATGTGCGTGTTGGGCCCACCCCTCAGAGGTGTCTATGACCTGCTCACAGTAGCTCCCTAGGAGGACACCTCGCTCTGTGTTGTAGGGAAGGGACCTTGAAGAGACCTTGAATTCCTCATGTCCACAGCTGGTGGTGGAGCTGGGATGCCTGTCCAGAGGGCTGCAGACCCAAGGCCACAAAAGCCAGTGCTGAGCTCCTGTGCACATATCCGGACACACAGGCACCCACCCCACTCACTCCCACTTGCTCACTCACACTCCTCACACTCACACGCTCAGTCAGACACAATCGCAAATGTCAAAAGACAAAATCACAGCCCATTTTAAAGATCTGTTGGTTTGCCTTTCGGCCAGAGATGCTGTCTTCTAGTAGTTCACCGACGAACACAAAGGGAAAGAGGAGAGGCGCCCGGACGTGTTCTCCAGGCCTTGTAGAAACTCGGAGTTGTTCCTTTGGCCACATACGTGGGAATCTACAAGCAAGGTGATACTGTAAACATCAAAAAGGCATGCCACACAATGTTACCACGGCAAAACTGGAGGAGTCTACTGTGTCACCCAGCATGCTGTTGGCATTGTTGTCAACAAACTAGTTAAGGGCAAGATTCTTGCCAAGAGGATTAACGTTCGTATTGAGCATATTTAGCACTCTAAGAGCCGAGATCGCTTCCTGAAACGCGTGAAGGGAAATGATCAGAAAAGGAGGGAAGCCAAAGAGAAGGTATCTGGGTTCAACTGAAGCGCCAGCCTGCTCCACCCAGAGAAGCCCACTTTGTGAGAACTGATGGAAAGGAGCCTGAGCTCCTGGAACCCATTCCCTATGAAGTCATGGCATAATATGCATTCATGGCATACAGCTTAGCACACAGGAGAACCAAGAGAACTAAGGCAATAGGAGCCAAAGGTGCTGGAACCTGTTCCCCATGTGTTCGTGGCATAATAGGCATAGCAAGCTTTGTCACATTCAATGCAAAGGCCCCTCCCTGAGTTGCTGGAACCTTTTCCCTATGAATTCATGGCATAATAGGTGTTAAAAATAAAAGGCTACTGTAAAAAAAAGAAAGAAAGAAAGAAAGAAAAAGAAAAAGATCTGTAGTTCTAGAATTAGACAACAAGTAGCTGAGCAGAGGCTGTGGGCTCCAGAGGCAGAAATGAGGTGGCAGTGGCTTGATCATTCGGAGGTTAATTTCTTATGGGTGAGGGGACTCCTTATCATGCTGGCTCAGGTAAGCTGGGCGCCTGCTGATTAGTGGCTGTGGATTTCCTGTTTTAAGGGAAAACAACTCCTTTGAAAGTTCAGTTGGATGATGTGGCACGTAGCAGAGGCAACTCCATTCTGGTTTAGTCTGATCTGCTGGAGTCCAGTATGAGATGCTAATCCAAAACGGTGACCTCCCATAAGCTTTGTTCACCACAAAGAAAATTCTACCCAGCAGAAGGAGATTACTTAAATTAATCTAATGTTCTTTTTCTTTCTTTTTTTTGCAGTTTTGGCCACGGCTGGCTTCAAACGTGCCACCCCCAGTATTTGGGGCCGGCGCCCTACTCCTTGAGCCATAGGCGCAGCCCCTAATCTAATGTTCTTTTCCGACCAGCTTAGCTTGCTTTTCCCTGCTTTGCTTGTGGACTATCTTAACTGTGTTTGAGGTTGTACATATGAACCTTTCCTGGTTCCTCTTCTTGGTTCTGTTCTGAGGGAGAGGGCCACATTTAGGAAAGCATGGATGTGGGTGTTTTGCAAAAGTGATCTGTGAACTGAATGGTATAAATGAGAACAGCAGACCACAGGAAGGGACGAGGAGAATCACAGGTGCACAGGGGGCAGGCGGATCTAGAATGAGACTGACCAGGCACTGACCACTCATGGAACACTCCTGGAACCCATGGAGCAAATGCAGCTGAGTCACCACGTCCTGCCAGAACCTTTTCTGGGGTTCAGGATTCAGTGGAAAGCAGGATCTTGCTCTCATAGAGCCTGGAGTCCAGGGCAGGGGCCAGAAGGTGAGTGTAACGATTGCAATGTGCTGTGCTTAGGGTCAAAGAAAAATAAGGAATTGGAGTGCCTTTCTGAACTTTTTTGAGAATGGCTTTAGGCAATGGGTTGGGTGGGGGCAGGAAAAGGATGATTTTTTTTTTGAAAGTAAAATCATGATTCTCACACAAATATAAAATGCATATAGGCCAAACATTTTAACTCATGAATTTATGAGGAAACCAGTAAGGTGTTACAATCAATTCAAAACAGGACTCCAACACATTCACATGCAGGCAATCAGAAATGCTGAAATGAATTTACAACTAGATGTCGATACCTATAGGGCATTAATGAACTGCATTCCAACAGGCATAATTTGTTTATATTTGTACAGACAAGAATCACTTGCATTATTATATGTTTTCTACAACTTAAGAGTTATAACCTAGCTCAAGAACAATGAAAGGCAAGGGCAGCATCAGATGAGCCCAAGGTGAGCTGCCAAGCAGCGTTCATCACTTCTTGTCTTTCCCATTTCAATCTTTCACCGTTTTCTTTCTGACAGCGCTGCCCATGGCACACGTTCAGTTCTGTCTGAGTGTGGCGAGGACCCTGCATGAGGTGACCTGGTACTTGGCCTTGGCCCTCTAGGAAACTGCCCAAAGCAAATGTATTGCAGTGGGGGTGGGAGCCGCAACCTGTGGACTGGGGGAAAAGAAAAGGGAGAAAAGATAGGGAGAGAGAGAATTAATACCAAGTAGGGCTGAACAAGGGGCACAGAGTCTGTCCGCCAGTCCCTTTCAACTGTTAAGACCCCTCCAAACTGCCACTGGCCTTTCCCTAAAGCAGTTACCCAGGATCAGCTCAACCTCCAGAGGGGTCGGAAAGGCAACCTTGGAGCCCCAGCAAAGACCCCCCGATGCAGTGATGCTGCAGTGATGCTGCCTATGATTCCACAGGGGACGGACGGGTGGAAGGTTTGCAGATGAGCCCTCCCTGGACTCCACCTAAGCGCCTTTCCTTTGGCTGATTTTAAGGTGTTCTTTCCCTATAGTAAATCATAACCATGAGTATAACAGCCTTCAGTGAGTTTTCTAGCAAATTATCAAACCCGAAGGCGGTCTTGGGGACCCCTAATTGTGCAGTTAATGCCAAGTGAGCACAGTTTTGTGGACTACCGTTCCCTCTAGTTCTGCGATTATGTTGACATAAAGTACTAGGCACCAGGAAAACTATATGGCAAAATGCTGGAAGAAGATACCTCTGGGCTGTAGGATCATGTGTGCATGTGTATTCTATGTATTTTTATTTATTTTATGTAAGAAATTATAATACACACATAGTGGGAGCTCTTTTAACCAATCTCTGCTTTGCCAACTCGCATAATTTTTGTCTCAATGGGCTCAATGCCTTAATAAATGCAGGTAGGCTACTTTCTTCTTACTTGTGGACTTCCGTAGATGAGATGTAA
Source organism: Arctocebus calabarensis (assembly GCA_963573935.1). NCBI lineage: Eukaryota > Metazoa > Chordata > Mammalia > Primates > Lorisidae > Arctocebus > Arctocebus calabarensis. The sequence continues at coordinate 14,040 of CAUYON010112467.1, read as the reverse complement.
CCAACCAGGAGACAGTGTGTTTGCTCCAAACCCGTGTATGCCACTTGTTCTTGTATGAAACTTAAACATATGTGAACTAATTACATATCAGTGCAAAATGAAAGAAAGTGTTTTCTATGAAAACCAAGATAAATGATTTGGGAAATAATGATAAAGGCAAGTTGAAGTTGCTTTAATATTTGCTTTTGAGGCCCAGGGCATTGGCTCAAGCCTGTAATCCCAGAGCTCTGGAAGGCTGAGGTGGGTGGATCCCTTGAGTTCAGGAGTTTGAATACAGCCTGAGCAACAGTGGGGCCCTATCTCTACTAAAATAAATAGAAAAACTAGCCTAAATACAGTGGTGGGCACCTGCAGTCCCCACTACTTGGGAGGCTGGGGCAAGAGGATTGCTCAAGCCCAGGAGCTTGAGGTTGCTGTGTGCTATGACACTATGACACTCCACCCGGGAGACTCTGTCCTAAAAAAAAAAACAAATAAAAATAAAATAAAATAAAATTTGCTTTGAGTTTGATATAGACAAGATAACTCTTAAAAATGAAGAACAAGTTGTACACATTTGGAAAAATTCTGACTTTAGATTGCCTTATAAACGTATTCATGGTCTCAGTTCACTTGTAAAAAAACACTGAAATTGGGTAGCCTAGGAAGAAGAATTAAGAATGTGGTTTATACTACTATAACAAGAAGACTAATAATTAATTCAGAAGACCAATGCTAAACAAGTGTTTCCCTATATAAAAATACCCAGATCTATGACTGTGGAATAACGGCTGAATGATGATAAAGATCAGAAGATGGTAGTGGCCTTGGGTACGGGGGGATATTAGCCAGCAAGGACTATGAGGAACTCTCTGGAGTGATGGACATGTCATGGAACTTGCTCAGGGCAGTAGGTATAATAGCATATACTTGTCACAACTCATCAACATATACAGTTTAAACTTGAACACTTCATTATATGAAAATTATACCCCAATAAATGTATTATGAAGAATGAGTAGATATTAATGATGATGTGTTTTCAAGTTTAAAAAATATACAAAATATATTTGCTTCCTTATTTTTTGTTAACTATTTTCACCAGTTTTTACAATTAACAGATCATGATTGCTTTGGAAAAGTGTTTCTTCTGTTTCTTTCATAATGAAAGAAGAAATATATTTTAAATAAAATTTAATTTTTTTCATTACTATCTGGAAAGACACAGAATCTGTGTGAAAAGAAAATGCTGTCCATTTTAAAGTAAGTACATTTCCAGGCGGCGCCTGTAGCTCAGTTGGCAGGGCACCGGCCTCATACACCTAGGGTGGCAGGTTTGAACCCGGCCCAGGTTACCTAAGCAACAATGACAACTGCAACCAAAAAATAGCCGGTCGCTGTGGCCGGCGCCTGTAGTCCCAGCTACTTGGGAGGCTGAGGCAAGGGAATCGCTTAAGCCCAAGAGTTTGAGGTTGCTGTGAGCTGTGATGCTACAGCACTCTACCCAGGGCGACAGCTTGAGACTCTGTCTCACACACACACACACACAAAAACAAACTTTTCCAATTAGAAATTTAACTGAGGTTGGCTTGGCACCTGTGGCTTAACAGGCTAAGGTGCCAGCCACGTACACCTGAGCTGGCGGGTTCAATTCCAGCCTGGGCCCACCCAACAACAATGGTTGCTGCAACCAAAAAATAGCCAGGCGTTCTGGTGGGCACCTGTAGTCCCAGCTACTTGGGAGGCAGAGGCAGGAGACTCGCTTGAGCCCATGAATTGGAGGTTGCTGTGAGCTGTGATGCTACAGTATTCTATCCAGGGTGACAGCTTGAGGCTCTGTCTCAAAAAAAAAAAAAAGAAATTTAACTGAGGTCAAGGTCACATAAATACTCTTGAGAGTGGCCTAAAATACAAAGATATCCAGTTCTTTAGAATTCTGGCACAGCAAAGAAAATAAAGGCTTGAAACGTACCCTCTCCAACTCCTCCTTTTTATATGGGCCCTGGGTACCCTAGAAGAGGGGCCTGGGTCGGGGGCTTGGGCAGGACACCCCAGGGTTATGCTCCCTGGGAGGGTGGCTGTCCTCTGTGGGCAATGCAGCCCCAGCAGGCAAGCATCACCTTTAGCAGTGGCAGTGAGAGTGCTAAATAGAAATGTGAAAATGTTATTAAGGACTTGTTTATTCAAAAGACACGATTTCAGCCTTGCACCTGCTCCAATCAGACCTCTGATTGCAGGATTCTCCCTCACCTCGTCTTGGGCCTCTCTTTATGTTTCTTCCCCCAGTGGGTTGCCCAGGCCCTCCAGTGGGTGGGGGAGACCTGATCTGCATTTCCTTTTCCTAGCACAATGCCTGAATGATTGCAGCTTTCTCCACCTTTCTCTTGCTGCTAACTGCAGATAGCCCTGAGGCTCCCCTGTGGCTTTCTGAGTTTTCTCTGCAGCAAGCTCAAATTCAAGTGTGTGTGCCCTTGAGATTCTGGAAGGAGTCCTGTGCACACACTAGAGCTGGTCATTGCCTCCACCTCCAACCCTACCTGTGCCACACGAGATGAAGGCTCCTACAAGCGAGGCAATGAGGCTACGTGGTTGGCTGCTGCTCTGGAGGTCTGGGTGGCTCTCTGTTATTGGAAGCCTGGATTGTCTGAGTGGGGACACTGCTGTAGTTGGGCCCAGGCTGACACTGATGTCCCAGGAAGCGGAGGAGGGTGCTGGGTGCTGGGTGCTGGAGTGACTCTCCCTGATGTCTCTTTCCATCCTGCACCATATGACCAGTGCGTCTGGTGATGTGGGGCTCTGCCCATTGCTGAGATTTAGGTGTGGGTCGGGATCCAGGGAGATAGGGATTGAGCCCAGCCTTGCCTGTGGATGATGAATCTGAGCACCCGCTCTGGCCACACCCCAGGACTCCCCTGCAGTCCCCAGTGAAGGCAGAAAGCCCTTTCACCAAGCCTTAGTGCTGGGTGAGGGCTTAAGGAATGAAGCCATCAGGTGCTGGGTGCAGGGGTATGCCCTCAAGGTTGGTGGTCCCTGTGTTGGTGTGGGACCCTCTCACCCCTCCTTTGGGTCAAGGGCCAAGAGTCTCTCAGGGCGGCCCCACCTCTTCTTGTTGTCTGCTGCCTCCAACCAGACCAACACACAGGCCTCTGTACCCTGGGGCTGGACCACATTTACCTTAGGAACATCCTAATCCCAGCAAGGACTTTTGCCTTAACGTCTGCCGGAAAGGTGACCCAAGGTCCTACATGGAGAGCAGATCAGAGGGTGCTGGCAAATTCTTCCCTGTTGTGCTGGGAGTGGGTGGGAGAGGAGATGGAGGCAAAATAGAGACCCCCCCCCAGATGCAATCTCTGGGCTCTGGGATTGTGCTGACCAAGGAGTCCTTCCTCAGCTGACCCTGTGTGGAAGGCAGCTGACATAAGCCCCCAGCTACTATTTGCAGAGATTTTCTTGCCCTTGGGGCCTCCTAAAAAGAAAGCAGCAGTTAGGGGTGCCTCCACGAGGGGTTAACTCATCCTGTTCCTGCTGTTCTTTCTGTACTTAACAAACTTCTGGGAGCACTGGCTGGTGGACGTCACACCACAGAGGCCCCTGCAGTCCTTGCTACAGCTGGTGTGCTGTGACACACTCATACACAAAGAAGGGCAGGTGCAAGGAACACAGGAGAGCAGCAGCTGCTCTGTCCCTCAAGTCGCTCTTGAAAGCTGGCATCTCTGAACGTGAGAGGCACTCGGGGCCACCAGGATCTGAGCGTTCTCAGAAAGGACCCTTGTCTAGTTTTTAAATCAACTCCAAATTTTCAAATCACTGGGGATTACTTTGTATTAAAGGTAATCTTCTGGTTTGGAGGAAAGATTTGCTAGATTTCATATCATGGGAGAATGTCTGACATGACACACGCACTGAAGCCCACATACTGCATGACTAAGGGACTGCTGGTCTGGTGCTGACCATGACCTGGACACGTCTGATGTGGTTATTAGGGAGAATGCCCTCCAAAGAGAAAAGGAAGGCGTACAGGACTGTGGTGGGTTTAGTCTCGGTACTCACTAACCTACGAATGGAGATGTGTTTGTCTGGTGGGGCCACAACCCTCATAAGCTGGAAATGGATTTCTGAAGCTGTTGCCTGAGAAGTCCGAGCTCGTGCTCAGTTCCAGAGGTCCTCAGTGTACAAAGCAGGAGTGGTGCCACATATTCCCAAATCTGGTCTAGAGGTTTGTCTCTATTATTAACAGAAGACCAGCCTGCCCACAGCCAACCTAGTACTGTATTTGGGATGTGTGGGATATGTAGCAAGCGTCAGAGGCAGCTCCACAGCAGACTCCAGCTGGGTGGGGCAGGCAGGCTCGGCTACTTCCTCCACTAGGGTGTAATCCAAAGCACAGGGCTTGGCCCGAAAGCAGGGTAGGTGGACATCTGTGAGTTGGGAGTAATTTTAGGAGGTCTAAATAGTTTAAGCAAAACCCAAAACAAAACAAGATCAAAGAAAAAAACAACAAACCCTAAGCTAAAGCACAGTAGATTTTGGCAATTACATTTGTTGCAGATAACACATTATTTTAGGGCCTAAGGTACTTAAAATGACATTGTTAACTTAGAAATCAAAACAAAATGCAGACAGGTTGCACCCAGTACTTCCTGATGCTGCAAAACAGACCTAATTAAAAATATTCAGCTCTGTGGCCTGCCCCAAACCCTCCCAATGGTGCCAACTCTCAGGCTCAGTGCTCACTCCATTTATACAAACGTTCAGGGACAGAAGCCAATGCTTGCAGATTAAGCAAAAAGCATTTATAGGAATTAAGCTTTACAAAAAAGGAAATGGGGCCAGGCTTCATGGCTTACGCCAGTAATCCCAGCACTCCGGGAGACTAAGATGGGGGAATCACTTGAACTCAGGAGTCTGAGACCAGCCTGAGTAAGAATGAGACCCCGTCTCTACTAAAAATACACTTGATCTTAGCCAAAAGGCCAAGAAGAGATCCTACTCAAAATAGAAAAACTAACCAGGTGTTGTGTTGGGACCTGTAGTCCCAGCTGCTGGGGAGACTGAGGCAGGAGGATCACTTTGACCCAGAGTTTGAGGTTGCCGTGCACCTTGATAACTCCACTGTACTCTAGTAGGGGTGATGGAGCAAGACCCTGTCTGAAAAATAAATAAATACAAACATTTTAAAAAAGAAGCAGGTTTATTTCACGTACTTAAAAAGAGAGAGAGGCTTACATGGCTGAGCTGATGAGATGTGGAGCGGAGAGAACGGTCATGTGCTGCTGTTGGGCTGAGAAATGGACGGGCCACTTTTGGCACAGTGACCAGCAACTGCACCCCTAGGCGTGTACCCCAGAGAAATGAAAATCGTGTTTGCAACAGACTCATGAAAGAATATTTATCAATCTTATTCTTAATATCCTAAAACTGGAATTACATCAAATGTCTGTCCACAGGAGAAAAGACAAGAACGTGTGGCACATTCACACATCAGGATACTTCTCAGCGCGTGGAAGCAGTCACATGTAGAAGGAACCCCAACATGCGACATGTGTGAGCACAGCGTGCACAGTGATGCGGGTGGGGTGGGGAGACCATCTCAAGGACAACCTGTAAGTGCTGGGGTATCTGTAGAGCAATACGGCACCTGGGTGTGGTTTTGTGAGACCCTCTGGGGCATGTGGAAGGTTTCAACCGTCACCACCCTCCATGGAGTGCGGGAGATTTTCTGAGTTCTCACCCAGCGGAAGTGCAGACTGGGAAAAAACTTCGATGTCCGTCTTAACCTGGCAGCCTCATGCCATGGAGGAGGTCATGGACCAAGGGCCTACACCCAGTAACAGGTCCGGTGTCTTTCCCTGGATTCTGCAGGACCTCCTCTGCCCACAGGCCGTGCCAGCTCTGCTAGGAGGAAACCCTGACCAGATAGCAGGGGATGGCAGGGAGAGGGACCCTGCTGCCTCTGCCGCAGAGAGGTCCACAGGCACCCCTCTTCACAAGCACCCAGACCCAGCCTCCTGACTTTTCAGAACATCGCAAGAAATGCCACGCATCAGGGCATTTCTCCTACATTTTAATGTCGACATATTTCCCCTACCCTGCCTCGTGTCTATTGGTTTTGTGTGAGCTTTGCTTAGAGAATCTTCTCAAATTTGTGGAGGAGGCTGGAGTGGCTCAGATGTTGTGTTCCCATAACACAGCCCTGACACACCTGTCATGCCCTGCAGGTCGGAGGCCCTGAGGGGAGAAGCCGCACACAGCACAGCAGACACCCAGTGGATCGGAGCTGAGCCTTTCAGCCTGACGAGAGGAGCGGATTCCAATCTTCCCAGCCACTCACAGGAGCACTGGCCAGGGGACGAACACTGGGCTGACCCGTCCCAGCTCACAACTATTGTGTCAGACAACTGTAGAAAACCAAGGAAACCCAAGGAAGACTAAAAGCAAAATGGGAAAAAAATCAAAACATTAACAACTATTCGGCTTGTAAAACTGGTATATGTACTTTCAAACTGCACACTGGCAACCCATCTGTTACCCAGGCCTCCCTGGGTGTGCAGCCGGTGACACTCCCAGCCTGTCATTCCTGCACCTTCTCTTGCCTTTTCTCCACAGCTCATAGCAATGCCTACAATGACAGGAAGAATTTGTTTGTTGGGGCCCCCCTACAGTAGGCCGCCAGAGGGTGAGGACTGAACCTGTTTGGTTACAGGAGTGGCCCAAGTCCTGCCCTGTGAAGGGTGCCCTTTGCTCACCAACTGCCCAGTGGGCCCACATTTCCCAATGCATTTGCCCAGAGGGCAGCTTTCTTCCATTTTGCGCAAAGGCTCTGTCTGAGCATCATGGTCCTGTGGGCACAGCTCAGTCACATGATGGGCCCTGGTCAGCGCTGAGCACGAATAAACCCGTTTCCACACGAATAAACCTCATCTCACTTCCTATGACAAAGCTTTTGTATTACTTCTTATCCATGAACACCACATAAATGTTAGAATTTTCAGAGTCTAACCAGCACACATGGTCAGCCTGAGATCAGGGTAACTCCAGCAGCTGGAACAAAATCAAATCGCAGCAGACACGTCAGCAAATGTAGCTTAGCTACAGATATGAAATTTCCAAAGGTTTTTTAAAATATTGGGAAAAAAACACCTTTTTTTTGGAGACAGAGCCTCAAGCTGTTGTCCTAGGTAGAGTGCCGTGGTGTCACTCACAGCACCTTCCAACTCCTGGGCTTAAGCGATTCTCTTGCCTCAGCTTCCCAAGCAGCTGGGACTACAGGTGCCCGCCATAACACCCGGCTATTGTTTGGTGTAGTTGTCATTGTTGTTTGGCAGGCCCGGGCTAAATTCGAACCTGCCAGCTCTGGTATATGTGACTAGCGCTTTAGCCACTTAAGCTACACGCACTGAGCCTGGAAAAAAATATATCTTTTTTTTGTTTTTTTTTTTGAGACAGAGCCTCAAGCTGTCACCCTAGCAGAGTGCTGTGGCATCAGAGCTCACAGCAACCTCCAATTCCTGGGCTCAAGCGAGTCTCCTGCCTCCACCTCCCAAGTAGCTGGGACTACAGGCGCCCACCACAACGCCTGGTCATTTTTTGGTTGCAGCCACCATTGTTGTTTGGCGGGTCCAGGCTGGATTCGAACCCGCGAGCTCAGGTGTACATGGCTGGCACCTTAGCCTGTTGAGCCACAGGCGCCGAGCCAAAAAAAAAATATCTTAAGGGTACTGTCGTTACCCTCTTCCTAAAAGGTTAGGAATTCCAAACTAGAAACTACTGTTGTTAGATGACCAGCAGATGAAAGTGGAAACCTTTGGGCTAAACATGCACTTTTCTCAACCTTTTATTGTGAAAACTGTTACATACATTGAAAAGACAAGTTTTACAAAGTACACCCATAAACATGGATTGTGTCATTATCATTTTAACACTCTTGTTTTTCACATAATCATCTTTCTTTTCATCCCTCTGTACTTCCATCAGTCACCTTTCTTGGATAAATTTCAGAGCTGCTGACACTAAATTTCATCCTAAACTTTCAGCACACATATTATAATATTAACTAGAGCTCAACAGCTGTTTACAGTCCAATTTTTTTTTTTGAGGTAAAACTTAAATGCGATGAAATGCACAAATCATAAATGCACCAGAATCTATGATTCACACCTGAAACCACATCTCACCACCACAGTAAGTCCCCTTTCAACTGCCAAGGAAATCCCTATCCTCCACCCCTCAGAGACAATCACTCTCCTGAATTTTTTCCACCACACTTCTTTATAGAACTTATATAAATGGAATCAGATGGCATATACTCTACGAAGGTTGCATTCACTCATGTTGTTTTGGAGAACTACATGTTACTGTGTTTCAGTTCATTTCCTTTTATTGCTGAACAATCCCACACTATATGAATACGACACAGCTTATCCTTTCTCCTATTGGTAGCCACTTGGACTGTTTTCAAGTTTGGTTATTACAAACATGGTTGTTACAAAAATTTTGTACTCTTTTTCAGACATAGGGTTTTCTTTCTCTTGGGTGAACACTGAAGAGTGGAACTACTGACTCACAGGGTAGGTACCCACTTCATTTTATAAATGGCCAAAACTCTTTCCAAGGACTGGGCCATTTTACCGTCTCACCCACAATGTATGAGGTTCCCACACCCACCTACCTACAGCATTCTGGGTGGTGTATATTGCTCCTTCATTACAGTTTTAATTTGCATTTCCTCGATGACTAATGATGTTGAGCACTTTTCATATATTTTTTGGTTATTTGTATATCTACTTTTCTTAAATGTTCAAAGTAGTTTTGCTCATTTTTATTTGGGTCATCTTTTAACACTGATTTGTAGGAGTCATTTTTATCCTGAAAACAAGCTTAGTCTAATCTTTTTTGCAAATACTTTCTCTCCGTCAGTAGTCCGCTTATTTTCTTAAACATGTTTTATGACAAGCAGGAGCTTTCACTTCAGTGAACCCTAATTTATTAAGACAGAGTAGTGCTTCTTAAAATGTACGCTTCTTCCAGGTACACTTTTACCATATGGTACAGCTGTTCTATTACCAGGTATTAGCCAAGGAAAATGAAGACACATCCACACAAAAGCCTGTACCTCAGTGTTCCTACCAATTTTATTCACAACAAAAACTTGAAATACCCATGTGTTCATCAATAAATGAATGGCTAAAAAAAATCATGTCACAGCCATACAAAGCAATACTAGTCAGTAATAGAAAGGTTTAACTGCAGAGTCACATAATGTAGATGAATAGCAAAAATATGCCAAGTAGAAACACCACAAACAAGTACATGCTGTGAGATTCCATTTATGTGAAATTACAGAAAATCCACTCCACAGGGACATAAAGAGGACCAGAGGTTGTCTGGGAACAACCATCTGGGAAGGGGCAGATGGAACTCTGTTTAGCAATGCTTTTGTTCTAGATTTTTATTTAATATAAGCATAAGTGATATAAAAAGTCAAAGTAGGCTGGTCTGGGTAGAGTCATAGGAAGAATCCTAACCCTTTGCCACAGTTACCTCTTTGTGAGGGCTCTTTGTCCAACATGGCTTCCACCTCACTGCATTTTCCTGCTTATTGTGAAGTCCACAAATCTTCAGTTTTCACCAGCATAAAAAAATCCAGCGGTCATGTTTCTTCAAAGTGGTTTTCCTTAACCAAATTTAACAAATATAAAACCAGGTAGGTATCTGCTAAATTCTAAGAGTGAATCATACACAAAACTAAAATTGGAGCAGAAAGTGAATTTCCCGTAAGATCACCTTTACCTTAGTTTTTCAAAAGTGCTTGTCATCTGTGCTTGGTTATGACTCACAGGCACCAGATTTACGAGAGCGCCTTGGGTGCAAAGCAATACAACAGAAAGAATGAGTTTGTTTTTAGTAAAATAAAATAAAATGCTTGACATTTATTTACATATCAGATAGTATTTCTAAAACCTAATTCAATTAGAATTCAAATTCCCGCCTTCAAAAAGTCAGCTAGGTGCTTTGGACTCCGTTTCTCCTAAACTAAGACATACTGTAAGGCAAACCTGTCTTTACAAAATCTATGGTGTTGAAATGAAAATCACAACTCGTGACTGAGTTTCCTGAATTTTCTTGCTGAAGTTTTCAATATTTCCAAGTGAGGAAGGTGTTATTCCAAAGAAGCTACAAAAGTCAACCAGCCACCGAGCGGCTGGGACTAGATCAGATCTTGCCACCACACTGATGGCAGGTGAATCACGACACCGGGTAAACTTTAAACTTTGCTAAGTAAATACATATGCAACTTAAAGTTTGCAATAAAAAGCTATTATTCGTGCAGTATTAATTTCTCGAAATCTGAGAATCATGAACACATAACACATATCATGATCAACTACATATAAAGTCATATAACTACAAGGCAGCCCTTTTCCATACTGTTTCCTATCTTCGACAATGAGAAAACCTGCAAAAATTGCTTTTATAGAGTATTTATTAGAATCGAATTCTACTATAACACAAAGATTTATGTGAAGCTGACCATAAAAGAATGTGACAAGGAACGGTCACCTACTTCATAAGACGGCAAGTTATTTTGACAATCCTGACAAAAACACAGACGTATTATACTCCTTTTTTACATCGAAAAAATCCAAAAAATTAAAAATAACCACTGAAGTACAGGATTTTTCGTGTGCAGGAGATGGTAAAACGACGAAAGAGAAAGGGCTGCAGAAATAGACCAAGAGGAATCCGTTAAACACACAGCAGACCCTACCCAGGCATTGCCACCGCCCGCCAAGGCGCGGACCAAGGGCCCAGGGGCAAACCCGCCAGGCTCGTGTCCCCGCCCCCCCAGCTCGTGTCTCCGCCCACGCCTCGGCTCCGTCCCCGAGCCCCGCCCCGTGCTCCCCCGAGATGCTGCCCATCCCCGGCACAGGGCTGCCGGCCCTGCACCAACCCACTGGCACAGAAATAGGGCTTGAGCCGTGACGTCGCCGAGTGGCGGGTCCAGCCGGGCGCCAATTAGCACCTATGGAAGGGAAGACCCCAGGACGTCCGAGAACGCCGAGGGGCGCGCTCCCCTGTCATCCACCAGGCGGCCCCAGTGGGCTACAGACCGGCCTGCCCCTTCGCTGTGGCCGCCACCACACTGCGCCTGCGCAGCGCCGAGCTCATTTCTAACTCTCACTCCCTTCCTCCCGAGTGATTGCATCCTCGGGTCAGCTCGCTTTGAGGATTGCCCGGGGCGCCTTCTCCCGCGGCCTTAATCTCCCAGAGTTTTACACTAGAAAAGGTCCAGACCTCAGGTCGCCCCCTCCCCAGAGTCTGCATTTCAGCGGCAGAAGCTGCCCTCTCATTAGCCCGATGACCCCCTCAGGGTCCACGCGGACCCGCTTTCCGGGCCCTCCTCTCTGCGCGTGCGCAGAAGTCCCCTCTCCCAGCCCTCGGTTCTTCCGGTATTCGCGCCCACCAGCGCTTCTCGGGCCCGCACTCTGCGCGTGCGCAGAAGCCGCCTCTCAGCCCACCTGAGGGCTCCGGCCCTGCTATCTGCGCCTGCGCAGGAGCCTTCGTCTCACCTCGGTGTCTTACCCGGGCGCGATCCGAGGGTAGCGTGGGTTCGCACGGGTGGGTGCTTACTGGTGGTGGGCTCAAGTGCTTAAAATCTCTGGTACCACCCAAGCCGACACAAAATACTTGTTTTATTTTTAGTGTAAAGTTTTCCTTTTTGACAAAGGCGTTATAAAAAGTAAGATTTAAGTAAAAATTAATCGTTCCTGTACATGCTTGGGCACATTCATCCTTTCAGTTTCCCAGAGCCCTGGTCCCACCGGCACCTCCTGCCCTTCCCCTGACACACCGACGTCTCCCTGTTGGAGCGGGGAGGGGGAGGCTTTCCCGGAGCCCAGATGTGGGGGTGGGTGTTGCCTCCCCGCTCCAGGGGCACCAATAGCTCCCTGGCTGCTTCTGCCACAAGGCCTGGGGACAATTTTATTTCGCAGCTGGCAAAACAAACCCCGGGCTGTGGACCCAGCTGTGAGTCTGGTGGTGAAGGAGGGGGGCAGGGATTCCTGCTCGTCCAGACTGAGTGCGAATTTGCACCCTTCTGTTTCCTCCCTGGATGGGGTGAGAAATCAATCAGGGGTGAGATGGTCTGACCCAGGTGGGGTGCGGAGAGGAAAGGAATGGATCGGGTGTGCGTAGGGGGGATTTCTACTAAATGTCTCGGCAGGATTCTTGCTAAGACTGAACTAAACTATCCAAGGTTAGAGACTTGCCTCTCTCAAGTGGGGTCAAAGGACAGAGTCTTTTTCATCCCTCCCCAGGCAGGAGTGATATATTCATAAAAAACATGCGTCAAGGAGTCTGGCCCTGGCCAGCAGCACCGGGTTTGAAGTGAGACTAGGTTTGGGAGTAAGGTTCCAGCTGAAAGGAGCCTGCAGAAGGGAGCCAGCTGGCCGGTCCTTGGGGCCCCTCCGGCAAGTTTAAAGGTGTCCTTTCATTAAACATATGGGCAAAGTTAAGCCAAATAGATAAGTCCCAACCCCAGGAGATGGCCTGCAGTTTGTACTATAAGTTTCTTTTAGATATATTTCTGCTTGATCTACATCTTTTTCTCAAAAATGAAATACAGCACAGTAATTACAGTTATATTGGTTCTGGTTAATCACGATTTTAGTGCACGGAGATTTTATTGGTTAATTAGAATTGATTATAGTTCTGTGATATTTAACACGTTGTTATGCAGTTTCCACTGTGGCAAACAGAGAAAGAAGTCATTTGTACCTATAATGACCTGTTTATAATCGTGGCCTGTAATAGGCTTATGTGAGGTAGCCCTGGGCAGAGGCACTGTCTTGGACCTGCTTCCTCATGTCCTCCACTTTGGGCAGTAGAGAGGCTCTCAGAGGCCAACGAGTGAGGACAGGCAGAATGGGGCATCTCACAGACCCTTCCATTTGGCCTTTTCGAGACTCACTAGCCTCCACCTCCTGCCTGGCTCAGCTCAAGTCCCTGTCTCAGGCACTTTGACCTGGTTTCCCCCCAGTTGGAAGAACTTTATATGCATGTTTCTTTTGGAGCAACTCCTCTCTGTGGTCACAGATTTTTTTTTTTTTTCAATCTATTCTTGGGTAATTTCTAGGAGTAACGTAGAGGAGGCATGAGAACATGACCCTCACCTTGACACAGGTCCCAAAGTTCCCTCTGACCCCCACCACTGCAGCAAGGAGAAAGTGGAAACTTATTTTTAAATGATATTTTTCTGGGAAATAGTCTCAATTTTACATTTTATCAATCATGTCCTGGCTAATGTTTTAAACCAGTATTTGTAACATTGCCTAAAAGTTTTGGATAAAATGGATTTTGATACAGTAAATCAGTTTTAGGCTGTTGCATCACAAGAAGGTTTTAGCAAATAAGAGGGAGTGGAAAGGAAGCCACCATGCTGGAGGAGCAGCGGCTGGGCAGACAGAGCCCTGTCAAGGCAAGTGAGTGGATGCCAGAAGCATGGGGCCCTGACCTGGCCTCCTTCTGGGCTCCACTACTAGCAGTGGAGGTAGCAGCAGTGGCTTGTCTATCGGTTTCCTTTGTCGCCTTAAATTGGTGGAACCTTTTCTTGTCTCCTCTGTTCCTGACATGCTGAGTGGTCCCTGCTGTGTGGTGCCTGGAAGTCAACACCCCTCCTTTCCTCTCTCAACTCCTATCTGATGACAGCTTTTTTGTTTTTTTTTAATTGGCCATAGTTAAATTTATTTTAATTTCTTCTTAGAAAATATTAATATACAATTATGTTCCTTATTATAAGCAATCGAAACATTGGCTGTGATAAATTCAATTGCCACTGAGAGACTATAAACATACAAAACAGTTCTCATCTAATCCTCTTTTATTTTCTCATCTAGCAGAAGGGCACCGTGCCCAAAATAATCTTTCTCAAGTGCAGATCTTATTTTTTTTTTAATCTGGATATACCTGATATTAAAATTGGAAAAGATATGTTATCACAAAAGGAAATTACAAACATATTTCACTTATAAATGAGGATGCAATATCCTAAACAACATATTA
>CAUYON010112466.1:0-11076 GCA_963573935.1 Arctocebus calabarensis | reverse complement strand
ATTAATGTTTAAGTAATGTACTTTGGTCAAAATTGAATCCAATTTATGTGAGAGTTAGTCACTCTTTTCTTTTCTTTTTGTGTTTTCTTTCCCTCACGGCCTCCCTTTTCTCTCTCTGTCTGTCTCCCCGTGATGCTGGAGGGGGCTGACTGGGCTCAGGGCCTGAAGTTGGAGCCAGAGGATCAGCCTCACAACAGAGCCAACCCAGTCCCCGCCTCGATTCCAGCCCCCTCCCAACTGCAGTAGGACCTCCGGGGAATGACTGTGGAATGGCTGAAAGTGCACAACACTTCTAGGTTTCAGTTGGGAGTCGGGGTGTGGCGCTCACAGATCAGAGGGAAGGAAAGCTTGAGGTAGGGGGACGGATTCCTGGCTGTTCTTGGGTGAAGGTCATGCCACCACACCATGACAGCAGCCTTTCCCACACGCCTCTTCTTCCCTCCTTCAGACCTGGAAGGCTTGGCTTGGCTATAGGGAGCCCCAGGGAGCTGCACTCATCTTCATGGCTCCCCACATCTGCCCCACACCTTGTCAAAAGACGCTTCTCAAACCGTCCTCATTTGAGCATACAGTCATTTCTTTCAGAAGAAAGACTGATAAGGGGCGGTGGGGGTGGTGGTGTCTGGTACTGTCACTTCACAAGGATGGCTCTTCCCTGTGACACTGATCTGCTCACTGCACAATGTACAGCATCCTTGGCCCGCACTTACTAAGGGCCCAGGTTGCCCATTATTGATTCAGTGATTCGCCTCCCAATTCAACATTATTGTCTGCTCTGTGAAAATGGATCTGAGCCTTTGACATACTTTCTCTTTGCTAATGTGGCAGGCTTTGTCAGTAGGGGGCATGGGAGAGACGCTGTAGGAGGAAAGGAATTTTCTTCCTGGTTCCTGCTGAGTGTGCTCCAGTGTCTGGGTCCTATAGCACGTGGCTCCCCGACTCCGCCTCCTGAAGGGCCAGAGGGCAGTAGCTGCCTCAGACACGCTCCACCCCCAGGGCTTCCACAATGGGTACCGGGCCTCCAACGAAGGGCGTTTCTAGGAGTAACTGTCCCCAGCACCCCAGATGGATGTCCAGTCGAATCAGAGGAATTTTTACCAATAAATCCCTCATTATTCCAAGATACTATTAATGTTTAATGATTTATATTAAACTTCTCCTGTTTGAGTTAATTTTTTAAAATCGCATTTTTTAACAGTACCCCCCAAATGATTATAATCTCTACCTTTAGTTAAGAAGGACATAGATATCTCCATATTCTTCAATAAATTATAGTAAATTAAAGGCGTTAAGATAATAAAACCATTTTATTTCATTTATTACAATATAGACATTAATTGTGTGGTATGGTAAGTCCTGTAGTGTGATAGCCACTAATCATATGTGGCTCTTGAACACTGAAATCAGTATTTTTAACCTTTCTTCCTCATGAATAAAAAAAGCATATTATCTTCACGTTTCGCCTTCAGTGGTGCGTATATGATCATTTGGTCAAACTTTTCTTGTGTTGTTTTTCATAATGTTACTGACCATGATCTGTGTGTTCTGTCGAATACCTCTCACATATTATAGACTTGTCTGGGTTTTTTTTGTTGTTTGTTTTTTACAATTTTGGCAATTTTTGCATTATATCTTGTGAGACTTTCATATTAATTAATTGCATAAAATTGCATAAAAACTTAGAACTGTTACAACTTTTAATTGCATAAAACTTTAACATTAATTGCATAAAAACTTAGAACTGTTACAACTTCCTGCTAGAAAAAATGATTTCATCCATGTGAAGTGAACCTTTTATAACTAATAGTAATTAGTTTTTCCCTTGAATTTCCCAATTAGAATATAGCAATATTCTGTTTTTTTAGGCTTGGGTTAAATTGTATACTTTCATCTATCCCTTTAGTATATACCTTTTGCAAACTCGTGTCTTCGATGTGTCTCTTGTAAATAGTCAACATTTATTGTTATGCAAGCAATCTATGTCTTTAAGTGGATAATTCAATTCATGAATGCTTCATGAAATGGAATTTTGTGTGTTTTGAGATACGTGAGTGGCATTTTACTTTGTGCTTTCCCTTTTCCTACATATTCTATATTTTGTCCTTTCATCACCTTCTTAGGGACTTTTGTCAATTCTTTTTTGATGGATAAACTTTATCTTTAATCTGTTATTTTTTATCTCTGCAAAAGAGTAACACCTTTGTTAATACTCCCTCACATATTAAGGGTTAACCTAGGAATTAAGACAGACCTCTTGAATTTATCACATTCAAATATTATTGGTGCTTTTACTGATGCAAGGACCTTTGAATAGTTTGTAACTCCTCTTAGTCTTCTCCCTTTTATGAGGTATTTTTTATCAGATATTTTAACAAGATGTTTAGTAAATATCCATTTATGTTGACTTGTATTTTTTATTTTCATTTTTCTTCTTTTCTTCATTGCTTCATTATTTCTGGTCTTACACCCCCCCCCAATTTTTTTTTTCTTTTTCCTGGTAAAAAACAGCTTTGGGTACTTTCTTTAGTGTAGTATTCCTGATTATGAATTCTCTGTTTTTGCTTGCTTGAAATTATAATTACTTGATCTTATCATCTGAAAATATTTCATAGAGACTAGAAATCTAGGAATATACTCATTTTCTCTTACTATTAGGAATATTATTAAGCTATAAGATCATAGCATATTAAGATAATTGTTCTTTCTAGAAGTTAACATACGTATTTCCTTTGGCTGCTTTGGAGATTTTTCTCTTTGTTTTTGATCTTGATTATGCATAGAGTTTATTTCTTTATCCTCTTAGGATTTGTTAGGTTCTCGACTATGACTTCTTATACTTCATTAGCTTTGGGTAACCCCCTCATTATAACTTCCAGTTTTATTCTGTCAGTTTCTCTCTTTTCTCCTCTGTGATAAAATTAAACGTATACTAGTGACCCTCATTGTGTTCTCTATAAATCTTTCTGTGTTTCACTCCCTTGATTTCCCTTTGTTACTTTGGATAGTTTCTTCTGATTTATGTTCCAGTTCATTCAAATTCTTTTTTGTTGTTTCTGATATCGACTCAAAGTTTCAATAAAAATGCATAGTACTTCCTTTTGTGTTTTAATGTTCTTCTATTATTTCTTTTGGGGGGGGATTTTTCTTTTTTTTTTCAGTTTAATATAAGGGTACAAATGATTAGGTTACGCTGTTTGCATTTGTTAGGTAAAATCCAAAAAATATACCCTTTCATTGTGCCCATTATATGTGAGCACACCAATCCACCTCCCTCTTCTCCTTGTCCCCCCTCTATCCTCCCCAGGACTCTACCACTTGAATTCACTTGTGTTTTTCTCCTGTGTAGATGTGTAGTTATTCATCTGGTTTCATATTGGTATTAAGTACATTGAATATTTACTTTTCCATTCTTACGATACTTTACTAAGGAGAATTTCTATTCAGGTATTTTTTAATTCCCAAAATACTACGTGCTTGCTATTTCCTTGCTGAGATAGAAAGTTTACATTTTTTTGTATCCATGAAGTTTTTAGTCTGTATATGGCAGCTCCATTATCTGGAATATAATCTTTCTTCTATTAGTTGCTCTGGCTGCCCTTCGTGTCATCAAATATCAGCATATGCCTAGATTATTATCTATGGTATGCTAACCTTTGGATCAAAAATCCATTATTATAAAAAGCCTCTTTCTTATAAAGAGGCCCCCAATAAGAGTTTTTTTTAAACTTAGAAATATTTAATACCATTTTTAGGTCACCATTAAAATCCAGTTATTATACTGAAGCAGTGCTTGAACAAACAATATGATACTCTTAAATAATTCTTGCCTATATCTGCCCTCTCCCAATGTTGCATTGATTAGTTCACTCTTTTCATTAAAAGAAACCAACAGTGCTATTTCTATTTCTAGTTTTAATTGTATTTTTAAGAACAAAAGATAACAGTATTTTTCAGTGCATGAATATCTGAAAATCCTTCCTTGTGCAAGTATCTTTTTCTAAGAGAGGAAAAAAACTTAACAAGAACCCCACCCTCACCCTTCCCAACTGTATTTCTCCCAGTGGGTACAAATCAAATTTACGTTTAGAAGTTCATAAAGGGCTCTTCATGAATGCAAGTTTCTCCACAAAAGAGCATTCTATTAAAGAGTGAGAAGCATGAAGGGAAGGCCACCATGCTAACTAATATGACTGGCAAAATAGGGTTGTTTCGTAAGGTAAAGCAGAGATTTTAATATTTATGTAATCAAAGTCCAAATAAACCTTTCTCTAGGATGAACTGTTAAAACTTTCTGCCCAAGCACTCCAAAGTTTGGGTTCTCAACATTGTCAATGATATTCAAGACTATGCCATGTATATGAAGGCGTTGATGTCAGATTTGTCTCTTCTGAGACAAAATGCTCTGTCAACCACGCTATTTGTTCTATCTTTTTCTTCGGGAGATTTATATTTATTTCAGCCTGATGTCTAAAGAAACTATAAATCTGGCATCATCTTTGGCCAAAATTAGCCTTGAGAATTATAAGGTCACTCAGATCATTCAAATCTGGACTGGGAAGAGAAGGTTTGCCTCTAGGTACCCTCTCTCCCAGAATACAGCTCTGTGAGTTCCCAACTTGTACACTGGGAGATTCACAGGTAGAATATGGATCTCAATCTGTGTTTCTCAACACTCAGCAGACACAAAGCAAAAATTTCACTCATCAGCAATTATCTACCCCTCTCTGTCTCCATTTTCTCTAATATAAAGTGAGATAAACATTAGGACAGAGTTCCTAAGATTTTGATGAAGATTAACTGAATACACATTGTGAAATCTGTAGTGTCTAGCATATATCAGGTGCTTAAATTATTTTCTGTCAGGATTATTTATAATGTTAGCTCCTGTGAAAATAATTTTGGAAGTACCAGTTTACAACTGTTGCCAGGGCAGCTGCCCACATAAATCAGACTGGTTTATCAATTGTATTCCATAAATCTTTATTGAATACATTTATGGATTAAAGTGTTTGTCAAGATAGATGTGGACAGCACTGGCCTTAGGGGTTTTATTAAAAAATATCAGGGGAGCTTGATAATAGAATAATGAAGAGCAATCATTGCTCTATCAGCAAAGGCATTCAAACTTTTATTGAGTAAGAAACTTCTGAGAAGTTTGCTTTCCTAATAATGTTATCCAAATACATGTGAACTTTATATTTAAAATAGCCAGTTCTGAGAGGAACTTCCTATGTAAAATTAAATATGATGAAGTTTAGTTTTTTGTTTTGTTTTATTTTTGCATTTTCCTTTGCTCCATTTGGGTAAGCATTAAAAATTCTTTAGTAAGTAAAGTTAGATGAGAAAGTTAATACCAATTATTATTACTATTTCAAACAACTAGTAATAAATTAAATCCATATATTATTAGTAAACATTAAAATAAAGAGTAGGCCTGAAAGCACAGAAAGACAACCTGATTAAGGGTTATTTACATAAAATGTGAACAGATTAGAGCCAAACCCTGTTATATCCAGGTACCAGGGATAGTATAATTTTTCATGCTGGGATCTTTTATTTTGTGAACTATTATTTTGATCCTACTCTCCATCCTATATTTCCAAGACAATGAATATTCCAATTGTGTATTTGCAGATTGTCTCTTCAACATCTATCGTGGGGAAATCAGCACTCTTTGTTAGCAGAGTTGAGTATCCACTTCAATTTTACAGTTAGATAAACCAACATGATTGTTTATGTCACCTGTCGGATAATAAGGAAAAATTGATTCATGTATTCTCTTCATGGGGTTGTTTGAATTTCTTGAAATTCTTTGTGATTTTAAAATCGTTAATTGTGAGATGGAGGAGACGTCAGGGTCTTCTACAACTCATTTCCTCCCTATCTTGGAAACTGAGCACACCAATACTTCCTCTGTCTGCCAAGAAACCTGGCTGCCTCTTGTGTAAGGACCACCATATTCATAACAACATTAGCAGGGGCTTATCAATGTTAATGGGAGCAGATCCTACCAGATTGTGAGCAACAAGGATGTTATTTATCTACAAAGAATTTAAAACATAATAAAAGTTTCCAAAATTTGTCTACTTTTTATTATGACAATACATTAGCACATCTAAATAATGTCCATAACAGCATTCTGCAGCCCCAAATATTTTTGTTAGGATGAGCTCAATCTCTGTAGTTATCACTGTGACTTAATAATTATCTGTAATCTTTAAAGTAGCAGATTTTTGTACTTCATTAAAATGATAAATATATATTCATGTATGTGAACACGGAGAAGTCCTATTTGCACAGAAGCCCCTGATACACAATCACTTTGGTACATGTGATGATTTTGTGAACATTTGGCTTTGAGGGTTTTCAATTGTTTAGAATGTCTCAAGATGACTTTGAGGACTCCTGTCCCCCTTTGGTCCTTGGCTTACAGACCCACTGGCATTCTGGTTCCACTGTGCTCTGCGTGTATTTCTCATGTTTCTTCTTGTGGATACCAGTTACTTCCTTGTCTGTCTTGTCCCATTTTACTGGATAGCATTCTTTGAACATTGTCAATGACTAATAAATATTTAACAAATAGATAAATACAAGTTCAAGAGAATGAAATCATTTCTCTCACATTACCACCATGTGTTCTTTTCTTTTCTTTTTTTTTTCTTTTTTCAGTTTTTGGCCGGACTGGGTTTGAATCCACCACCTCAAGCATCTGGGGCTGGCACCCTACTCCTTTGAGCCACAGGTGCCGCCACACCATGTGTTCTTTAGACACTAAAACACAGAAAATAAAAATAGAGACACAGTTTCTAAGTACCATTTGGATAGTTCAAATTATTGTTTTTAAAGTCTTATTGTGAGCAAGTTCTGTTCTGTCACAATTTTTGTCTACATTTTCCTGAAAATCCACAAAAATATTAAAAGCTCTACCGCATAACATAACGGTAGAAACTGTTCCTCGGGATATTAATAACCAATTAAGTAATGTTCTTTGGGAATCTTTATGAATGTTTTTCACCATTCCATCTTCCAGCTTAGATTTCCATAAAGAATTGTATTTTGAATGCACTTTCTTATTAATTCATCCTGCAGAACCGTTTCTTAACCAGATTTTCTAAAAGAGTTCATTCTATTGAAAGAACAGAGATTAGTTTGTAACTGATAGAACCGCCTGTATAACTCTACAGGCCTCTGTTTCTCAAATTAATACTTCCCACTATCTCCCACAAATCATAATGATTTTTCAGTTTATGAGCTGTGGATTAATCAAATTTGTAATAGTATTTAATAGAACTGGCTAATCTGAGTAAGAGGAAGTTCTGCAGATGTAAGAAATAAAACAATAAACACAAATATTTTAAAATTTTGAAATAACTGACTTCCAAGTGAGAAAAATTATATTGATACAGAAAAGAAGACATATTTTCCAGTATTCTTCCAACTTCACTAAGAAGTGTTAAATTCAGTGAGCAGTGGTTTCATATCACAGACCACTTTAATTGCTTTATTTGCATTATCTTCTCTAATCCTTATTAGCAACTCCATGAAGTGGGAATATTATTATTCTCAATTCACAGAGCAAATAAAGATGATAGAAAGTGAAGAACTTGCTCAAGGCAACACAGTGCTAAGTAGTTGATATGAATTCAGTCAGTCTGGCTCCAGAACTAACTATGTTCTGTAATCATTTTGCAAGTAATACATTTCTATGTTTAACTGCTGAGATCTCTCAGAATGATGTATGAGTGATAAAAATATACTTTGCTAGTATTTATTTGTATTATAGTTATTCATAATGAGAAAAGTAGTAGTCTTTCCAAACATCTGAACAAAAATCATTAATTAGATGATTTCAATCTAAGAATTGATTTTGTGACACATGGAAATTGACAATCAAGATTTACTGGACTTCTGCGTAACTGAGGGCAATGGAAGCCACCCAGATTCATTTCTTCCAATATTTTGTCTCAAATCAAAAATGAACAAAAGGAGCAAATATAATACACATACACACACACCTGCACACACATACAACCTCAGCATGTTATGAAGAAGTGCAAAACCTTCAATGTAACTATAACTTAAAAGAAAGAAAAGAAATCATAACAAATTTCATTAAGCAACCTCTCACATACCTATATTCCCACAAACTTTTGCATAGAATAAGGATAGGTTAAGAAAAGTTGAGGAAAGAAAAGAAAAGTTAACAATTGACTCCAGGTTGGTATGACACACAGATAGAAATTGTAAGTGTACTGTAAATGGGAAAACACAAAAACACCAAAATAAGTCCCAGGAGAGCATAGCAGGAACTGAACAAGGCACATGATTTGAAACATCAGTCTTTAAAAAGACTGCACCTTGGAGGGGACGGAGGAGAGAAGAAATAAGGGGAGAGTTACTATTTTCATTAACAATTAGGTGGTGAAGTGTTAATGAAGCAAAAAGAAAAATTAAAAAAGAAAAGAAAAGGGAAAATTTGAGGTTCAGTGTGACCAACAAGAATAATCAAAGGATGACCAATGCCTGTCACCACCAATCAAAATATCAAACCAAAGAAGGTGACGTTGCCACAGTTTCAAAAGAAGAGAGCTTCATTGGATACGGATCCTTGGTAATCAAATCAAATTCAAAAGACATAAATGAAGAGAAAACGTCTTCTGAAAAGTTATAAATATTTAAAATGATTACATTTAATGCACCTCCACTAAAAAATTCCCCTTGCCTTGCCTCTAAGAAAACAACCTTAAAGCAGGAAAAGAAAATAAAGAAACAATCTCAGCAATACTCTAAACTTAATTAAATTCAGGCAAATGAATGTTAGGGTATTAAGAAAAATTTGAGCCAGAAATGCAAAAATAAAAAACCCCTTAAAACTAAAGATAGTTTTAAACTAAGATAGAAAAAAGGATTTTAGAAAGAGAAGGTATAAAGAGACAAATTTATTTCAGAAATGATTAAAGCATATCGTGACCAGGATTAATAGATTCCAATTAAACCTCAATAAAATCATTGAAGACAGGCAAGAAAACATGCACAAGAATAAAATCGAGGCAAAATGAGGAGTAAAATGAGACAAAGAAAAAGTAGTAAAAAATATCAGACAGGCAAAGAAGAAACAATGTTAATAATGACAACTGCAGTCTGTGGAAAAGAACAAAACAATTGAGTAGAGAGAACATTTACAACTGTAATCCAAGAAAACTTTGCAGTAAAGAAAGATCTGAATTCAATGATTGAAGGAACTGTGCATTTGAGTAAATTAACCCCAAACTATCAATTCTAGGGTATTATATCCCAAAAATACTACTTGACCACAACAATAAAGAATAAATTTTTAAGATTTTTAAGCTAAAAAGATCAAATAATTTACAAGGGCAAAAAAATTAGATTGGCATCAAATTGTCAAACCAACATAGAAAAATAGATATAGACAATAATCAAGGGGCATTTTTCAAAAAACTTAGTAAAAAAGTGTGAAGCAAGTATTTTACATCCAGCTGACTTTTCTTCTATTATTAAGGCTGTAAAAAAATACTTTTTAAGTCTACAAGAACTTAGGGAGTACTGTCTGGATAAATTGTCATTGAGAATATGCTAGATTCAAGATTGAGTTTGTGTTAATCAAGACTTAATTGTGAATACTTCAACAATAGGATTGCTTTACCTATGCAATCTGCAAGTGTATGTGTATGTATGCATGGTGAGACTAAAAAAGGTAAAAGCCAAGAGCGAAATGGTAGTGTGTAAATATTACATGTGGTGATAAAATAGAAATGTTGCAACTAAAAATGGAAAAGAAAATAGGAGAATCACATTGATGTACAGGCAAAACGTATGAATTAAAGAATAATATTAAAAACTAACAATCTAAATTGTAAAACAATAAATCATGAAGCAGATAAGCTATAAAATGTTAAGTAATAAAAGAAGACTGAGACTATTAAAAATTATGTAACTACCAGAGTTAAAAAAAAAACTACTGATCAGGTTAAGGGCTTTAAGATGGTGGCCAAGTAACAGCTTCCTTGCAACTGGGTACGGTGAGACTGGGGAGAGAAGAATTCAGGAATCTCTGGCTGGCAAGATCTGCCCAGAAACATCCCTTTGGGGACACAGGGAGATAGCATGAGACTTCTGGACCCCCTGAGGAAGGCAAAAGCAGTGGAGATCTGGCAGGTGGTTGCATTTGTTCATTTGGTCTAATCCTGCTGGCAGCTGTGGCTACAGCAGCAGTGAGATTGCAAACTGGAAAGGCCTTGCCTGTGAGCTGCTTGGGTTTCTTTTGGACTTGGCACTCAGTTGAACTGCCTTGGGAGAACTGGGGCAAGAGTATGGGGGTATTTGAGTGTTGTCTGGGGCTCCGGACTGAGCCACTGAGCCAGCTGGAGCTACCAGTGTTTGGTTGTGGGCTGTGTGGAGCCATCATAGGAGAACTGCCCCAGCAAGCTCCACCCTCAGGGTCGCAGAACAAGCATTGGGCAGGAGTGAGTAATCTAGTCACTGAGCATTCTAAAGGCGGGGACTGAGACGCCTTGTAGCCTTAGCCCTCAGGGGCATTGGGTGAGACCGGTTTTGGCACTTGGGTAAGTGGATAGCCACTTAAGGAGTAATCCCAGGGACAAGCTCTTTCTTGGGAAAGGTTCTGTTTAGCCCAAGTTAGTAATTTAAAGTGCCTTCTAAACAGGCTGAGGAGAATATAAGCTCTCCACCCTGTGGGGTTTGAGAAATCATTAGAGACCTCTGGTCTCCATTTTGTTCAGCTCTATCAACATTGTGAATAACATATCATACCCCAGAAGATCACCTCTTGCCCAGACATCAGCAAGATATATATATTGCTTTGTTTCTTGGTTTTGTTTTGTTTTGTGGGGTTTTTTTGTTTTTGTTTGTTTGTTTTCATTATTGCTGTTTTGTTTTTAATTTCAGTATTTTCCTTAAAGATTTTTCTTTTCTTTTTTTATTTCTTCATTTTTCTAGTTTAAATATAATTTTCCATTGTTGCCTTTTTCAACAATTAGACTTCAATTTTGCTAGTGTTTCTACCCATAGTAATTGTTTTTTTCCCCAATCTTATCC
>CAUYON010112465.1:0-12254 GCA_963573935.1 Arctocebus calabarensis | reverse complement strand
GTCCCAGCTACTAGGGAGGCTGAGGCAAGAGAATCGCTTAAGCCCAAGAGCTGGAGGTTGCTGTGAGCAGTGTGACGCCACGGCACTCTACCCAGGGCGATAAAGTGAGACTCTGTCTCTACAAAAAAAAAAAAAAAGTTTCTGCATTTCACTTACAGTAAAAGCCAAACCCTTATAATGGCTCATTAACCTCAGGCTACAGCTCCCAACTGGCCCAGTGACCCTGGCTTTTACTACCCACCTCTTCATTTACTCAGCTTGAGCCACAGTGGCTTCCCCGTTGGTATCTGACTTTGCTGAGCACAGTCCGTTTTAAGGTTTTTGCACTGAATACTCCTGTCTGGACCACTCTGCCACTCAATACCTGCGTGATTTGTTTCTGCACCTCCTCAAGTCTTTGCTTGCCTTTGTAGTGTAGCCAACC
Source organism: Arctocebus calabarensis (assembly GCA_963573935.1). Lineage (NCBI taxonomy): Eukaryota > Metazoa > Chordata > Mammalia > Primates > Lorisidae > Arctocebus > Arctocebus calabarensis. The sequence goes on along the minus strand of CAUYON010112465.1, from coordinate 11,830 downwards.
TTAATCATCCCATTTAATTCTGCAACTTGCCCCCTTCTCCCCACCTGGCACTCTCCATCCTCTTTGCTTTTCTCCACTTTTTTGTCTCCTGTTCCACGCAGTCTTCTAACATGCTATGCAATATTTTACTTCATATGTTTACTGTTGATTATCTGTCTTCTTGTGGTAGAATATAAGACCCAGGGATCTGGCCCCTTGTTCCAGTCCTTGACTCACCTATCTGCCCTCACATTTCTTCTAAGCCCTTTCTCTCCTCACTCTGAATTTGAGAGGGACTGACCTCTGCAGGATTCATTTTTAGGTCAGCTGCCTTGGGAACAAAAGAAACCAAGAAACTTGACTGGAATGGATTGGTTAGATAGGTATTATATCTTTTAACCCTCCTAACCCTCCAGAATCCTAATGTCTCTACAAAGATCTTTAATGCTATCAATCTACTAACAGACCATTAAGCAATGGAGACATGGTTTACTAAACAATAAGCTGGAGGCATTAAAGAACTAATGCCACTTTCAAATAAGCTGAACATAATCAGGCCATGTCTTTGGGGTAAGAAAAAATGAGATTTTGTTCAATTTGTGCTTAGATATTGTCTTGTTTTGTATAGTTTTCCTCAAAATTCTAAAATTAATATTCATTTGAAAATGCAAATAAATTGGAAATTGTTATAAGAAGTTTCTAAAGCTAATTTATCTTCTCTTGATTATTTTCCATAAATATACCCTGATGTTTCCTTCTGTCTTTTATGGGTTTTGGAGTAGCTTTGCAGTGTTTCAGAAACAGTCATGGTGAGCTAGCTGCATGCTAGTGTTCTAAAGTCTGTTTCCATATTTTCTTCTGACAGTAGGATATTTGTTCTTGGATATGTCCCGAGGCAATCTTGACACAGAAATGCAAAATAATCACAGTTATCTGGAATCTTTGATTAAAACTTACAGTGATAGCTTTGGCAGCAGAAATATTCTTACACACCAAGATGTCATAAGGCTTGTTTTTTAAGACCGTGATTAGATAATGAATCTGAGTAATCCTATACAAGTCGCTTTACATTTATTATAAGGGCTAGCATTTATTCAACCTGGCGATGTACTGGGCAATTTGTAAACATTACTCTTTTGGATTCTCACACCCCCCTCTAAGGTTTTATTAACATCCCCATTTGACAGATGAAAAATTGAAACTGAGAGTCATATAGTTAGCTGTAAGTGACAGAGGGGGGATTTCCATTCATAACTCCCTGATCCCAAATCCTGGGGATTTTTTTTTTCACTAAATCTGCTACTTTAGGATTTATAAGAGGTAGGATAGAAAGAAATAGGAGTTCACACATATCTACAAAATTTTATGATTCCCAAGTAATATACATTTGTTTCAGGAGGGATTAAATGTATTTATTTCAGGAGTAAAATGTTTCCAAACCAGCAGATCCAGCTGGACAGGGGCCAAATAGAAATACTGCTTTTCTCTTTCGTGGTGGCCACAATATTTCAGTTATTTTTATGTAATATGGAAAAGACTGCATTAGTTGATATTTAGATGATATTTCAATGATGTCATTGAAAACTTAGGAGGAGTACAAAAGGAAAATTTTCTCCACTAGTATTGAATAATAATACCAGGTAATATTTCATGATTGAGTATGGGGATGTCACTGACAGAAGCACTTTCATGCAATAAATAGTGACTTCTAACTCTTACTATCAACTATTTTAGCAGAGGGAATTGAGAATTAGAGAAGTTTAGAATTTTCCCAAGTTAATAAGTGGCAGAGTCTGCAATTAAATTCCATGTTCTTATTTTTTTTTTAAGCAGAATTCCTTTAATTCAAGGTTGCTCTAACAAACAAACAAAAAATCCAGAGATGCATTTATTTTATACATTAAAGGATTGCTAGAGCAGGTAATTATTATTTCTCTTCTATTTTATAAGATCAAGTGAATTTAGTATAATAGTAACAAAGAATCAGAAAATTCCAGAGCTGCAAGAAGCATTAGAAAAAAATGGAGTCATTTTATAAGCAAGTCAACTGAGGCATTGAGAAAGGAAGTTATCCAAATCAACAGTTAGTAAATGTTGATACTAGAAATTGAATTCTCTGAATCTCATTAAAATTGCTTAGATTTGACAGCAGCTGACCTGACAAGTTCCTGGCATTTCCCCTCCTTCTATGAGACCCAAGTACTGAATATGGAACTAGCTACTGAGACCATAATGCATGTTCCTAAGTTGCATGACCTTTAGATGCATGTTCCTAAGTTTTGATTTTGGCTTTAATTTCTCCACTAGTATGACCAACAGTATTTAATTATTCTAGTTATATTATTAGCCCTCACAGAATGAATGGAGGAGAAATCTATTAAAAGGCTGAAATGTGTTGTGTAACAAAGTCACAGGATTTTCTACAGAAAAGTTTTAATAGGGAAGGAAATTATTATTATTATTATTATTAATTTTATTTCAGATTAATGTGAGGGTACAAACAACCAGGTCACAATATTTGAATTTGTTAGGTAGAATCCCTCTTTAGTTGTGTCCTGAACTCAAACGGTGTGCCACACACCCCTACATTGTGCCCATTAAGTGGTAGCACACCAATTACCCTCCCCTCCTCTCCTCTCCTTGTTCCCCTTCCCCACAACTTGACTGAAATGAGTTAATCTCTTCTGTGGGCATGAATTAGATCAACTGCTGGCTTCATATTACTATAGCATCCATTGGATGTCTGCTTTTCCATTCTTGTAATGCTTTGCTAAGAAGAATGTGTTTCAACTCCATCCAGTGTTCTTAACCGAAATTCTCTTAAGTACTATAAAGCATTGAAGATATTGTTTCTGAACTAGAATGTAGCTTCACTGTATGTCCTTCCAACCCTCATACAAAGTCACAATATTTTAGAAAAGTAATTATAATTATTTAAATTGTCATAACACAAAATATTAAATATGTAATTACTTGAAATCAGCTACACAAAGCTGTGAAATATATATCATGAGTCTATTTGTTCTGAGATAATAAAAAGAAAAGGCCAGCTTTCTTCAATATACCATTTTGGAAGGATATCTGATGACCATGACAAGACCACAATGTATCACACCTCCTGGTGTCTACTTCTTACAATTATGAATTGTGCTACTGTAAACATTTGAGTGCAAGCATCTTTCTGATAAAATGTCCTTTTTTCCTTTGGGTAATTACCCAGTAGTGGAATTGCTGGATTGAATTAGGTCGACTTTTAATTCTTTTAGGTATTTCCATACTACTTTCCAAAGAGGTTGTGCTAGTCAGCAGTCCCACCACAGTGTATAGGAGGTCTGACAATTAAGTTTGTATACTCATCCTAAAAATACCTCATTGCTGAATATCAACTATGGTCACTTTCCAAGTACCCCCTTGGGAAACTATGCACTAACATTGGCACCTAATGCACCCTTTGAAGCAATTTTAGAATTCATTTTCTGGAATGGCTATCAGGGCTATCACTGTATTACCCTTGATGTCCTGAATATCATCAAAACGTATTCCTTTCGATATTTCCTTTATCTTCAGGTAAAGAAAAAAAATCACTGGGAGCCAGATCAGGTAAGTAGGGAGGGTATTCCAATATAGTTATTTGTATACTGGCTAACAACTCCCTCAGACACAGTGTCATGTGAGCTGGTGCATTGCTGTGATGCAAGAGCCATGAGTCATTGGCCAAAAGTTTAGGTTGTTATCCTCTGACTTTTTAATGCACCCTTTCAGCACTTCTAAATAGTAAATTTGATTAACTGTTTATCCAGTTGGTACAAATGCATAATGAACAATCCCTCTGATATCAAAAAAGGTGAGCAGCATATTTCAACTCTTGATTTGGACTAATGGAACAATTTTGTCTGGCTTCCACTGTGCACTTTGATGCTTTCTTTCAGGGTCTTATTGGTACACCCATGTTTCATCACCAGTAATAACACAGTCTAAAATACGTTCTTGCCTCTCTAAAAGTTCTTAGCAAACTTTGACTCTTCTTTGCTTTTGGTCATTGGTGAGCTTCTTTGGGATCATTTTGAATGCATTTTTCTCATGTCAATTTTCTTTTAAAATTTTCCTATTTCTCTATTGATATTTGCGTATTCTGCCCTGCTTCTTATAGTCAACTGAAGATTTTTACACAATTAGATAAATTTTTGAAACGTTTTCATGAGTTCTATTCATTACCAGCTTCCCTGACCCCTCTTCAATCGTGACACTTTTTCTCCCCTCAGAAATATGTTTAATGCATTCGTACACTGCCATTTTCTTCATGGCATCATCCCTATAAACTTCAATTAACATATCCCTGATTTCACTTCCACTCTTTCCAAATTTAACAAGAAATTTAATGTTTGTTTGTTGCTCTAATTCAAGCTCCAACATTCATGATAGCACACAAAAACATGAACAATAATGAATGCCACTCAGCAAGACACTGCCACATGTCAACATGAACACAGCTGTGAGACAATGATATGCTAAGATTATGAAGCTGTTTGTACAGCCCTGCCAACATAAGCACATCGTGGAAAGTTTGCAAATTGTCAGACCTTGTATTAATTCCTGTATCCCCACATCCATGCCAGCATTTGTTGGAGTTTTTGATAAGAACAATTATCATTGGAGTTAGGAGATATCTCATTGTGGCTTTGATTTGCATTTCCCTCATGACTAGATATATTGAGCATTTTTCAATTGTTTTTAAGCTGTTAGGCTATCTACTTAATTCATGGTGGATAAAAGACTCAAACCAATAATATACTGCCATTTTTCTACCCACTTATAAGCATGTGCATATATACACATACAATAGTCTCTGCCAGCATATTTTCATATATTTTTTCTGCTCTTGGCAGTAAAAGAAAATGTTACAAAATGCCCAGGCCATATTTCTCCAAGTTGTGTGAATCATTGATATTGTATCAGTTTGGTTGCACTTTTATTTAGCTTATGAATTCTTCACAAATACAAATTCACTTCACCAGGGTGCAGTAAACTACCTGGCAAATATAAGGCATGCTAAAGTACAAAACATTATTTCATTTAAACATCTATATATACAGACAGTCCCTAAGTTATAAACATTTGACATATGTACAACTCACACTTATGAATAGACCCTATTACAGTAAATCCCTGAGTTACAAACTTCAGACAAACGACTCACACTTATAAATGGAGGCTATCACAGGTAATAGGTAAATGTACCTGTTTCAAAATACATACAAATTCAACTTAAGAATAAACCTATAGAACCTACCTCATCCGTAATGTGGTGACTGCCTGTACATGTATTTAGGCTCTACCTTCCTCTTTTAGTGACTTAAAAATAAAAATCTCCAGAAAAGTAAGGAAGACTTTAACAGCAAACTGAGTTCTCTTTAAAATTCAGGAACATTGGCTTAAAGTCAGCTTCACAAACAGATAGAAAATATGGACATCTGTTTATGGGAACCTCAGAACTATTTTCCTCACCTGCATTACTCATAGATGACTGAAATAGCAACAAGATATTACATATTTTGGCATAGGGTTTTGTCCCTAGTCAAAATGCAAATTCTTAGTAAGGATGACATCTCTAGCTTCATCACCCATTAACAACTTAATATAACTGTATTGCAGTTCTCCTTGAACATGGGTGTTTCAGGATATTAAGAAAAGTGAAGAATCCAAAAACCTAAGGGAGTATGACTAAGAAGAGAAAAGGGGTGGGAGACATGCCGGATCCACTTTGTTATTATTCTCAGGATCTGGAATGGAGTCAGGCTAACAAATATGCATTTGGTGCGGGGTACAAGTCACACAGAGTCTTTCACTCCAGAGGGGAGGATTGCCACAGATGCCACTATATAGATCGTGTATTTCAAGAGTCCCCAGCTCCTTCAGGCTTCCATCCAACACTGAATTTGTCCCTTCCTCTCTTAGAAAACTGCACAACAGAGCAACATAGGCTCTTGTGAAATAAGAAAAATAATTCTACCTCATGAAAAATTTTTGTATGAATGAGCCCATTTAAATATCTTTATCCAGCACTAGCAACTTAATTATCCATCCTATTTGCTTATGTACAGACAGCAAAATCCTAAAAAAAGAAAAATGCAGAGATTATTAGATAATTAGACTAATACGGACAAGAAAACCAATTTTTAAGATGGAATTATTCTGACTGGTTGCCTTTATTGCTCTAATTACATACAATAGTCCTACTACTGTCTGCTTTGACTTGTTTGTGTGGACCTTGTCTTAAATAACAAAGTAGAGTATTTGCAGCTAAAGAAAGCAGAAGAGAGAGTATTTGAAAGAGAAACAGAGGAATCCTGGGAGCAGATGGGCAGATTAGAGAAAGAACAGCAGAGCCGTGGCAATAGCTGCACCTGTCAAAATTTGGCTGGAAAGTATGTTCCCAGTTGATCTGATTTTAGAGTAACAGGATGGATCCATGAAATACTTATCCTGACACTTTAAAATTGTGGATTTTACGGTTTGCTGCTGCTCCTGCTGGGCTGCCTGTTCCATTCAGCTATGCTGAATCTACGTGTCTGGAAATGGTATCTCTTGTCAGAAGGAGGACTGCTTTCAAAAAGGCCAGTTTAACCCAAAGAGATTCAAGATTGGCAGTGAGGTCACAGGTACTATAAGGGTTGGAACATAAGAAAGAAAAGATGGAATGTTTGGGGAAAATATTGCAACATTCCAGTAAAGTTAATCAGTGGAATTGATACATCATAAAAAAGAAACACTTATTATCTGGCTGTGAACCTTGAACAAAATGAAATTTGTTTTCAGTGGGCTCTATGATGCCTGTGAAGGTTGAATCTAAGACTGTAGCTACTGCAGCTTCCATCCTGATAGAGTATTGGGATCTGGACTATGAACATAAGAAAGAAGGAAAGGGGCTGGGATGGACCTAGAAATAGGCTCCCCAACTCATATTCCAGCAATGTGATTAACAACATATCCTGACTGAAACTCCTACAAAAAGTAAAGGAGCAAAATGCTGGATCAAATGTCTTTTTAAAAGCCAAGTTAACAAGAAAATAAGAGACACTAACTGAAGTCAAAAATTACCCCCAAACAGTAAACATTAAAGTTGGCTTTCAACATGTGAACAGTTGCCAAATGCATGTACATTTTTACTTCTCTTTTTATAACTTTAAAATCTTAGAGTGAGGTGAGTATAGGAGGAAAGGGAAAGCCTAGGGTCTTCTAATTTCCAGAATGTAAAAAGTCCTTTTGTCATAAACTTGGACTTCAAGAGGCAGCATTTTCAGTGGAAAGGTGAGAGTAAGTGTGAAACAATTCTACTCAACCACCCATCTCTCAAAGAATGACTGCAAAAAAAAAAAATCCCTTTGGCTCTTAAAGGGGAACTCCCCTGAGAATTTATAACCACAATTCATGCCTTGGATGGGTTTTACCTGAACTCATTACCTATTTAATCTGAAAATCTCAAATTGAGAGTTTAAAACATATCTTTATCCTAGGACTCAATTTATTTCTTCAGATAAAACCCCAGGAAATGTTTACTCATGGTCAACATTGCAAAACACAGAAATGAGTGATCAAGTATAACAACAACAACAAAGAAAAAAGCAGAATCAGACAAATAACTACTTTAAATATTAAAATTATCAGACAAACTAAAAAATAAATTTCTATGTTTCTTAAAATAATGAAAGAATCAATAATATAAAGACCAAGAAGCTATACAATGGTCGATAACATTTTTAAAATAATGAAGCAGCAATTTTTGGAAATAAAAAAAATACAATGATTAAAATTAGAAAGTTAAAAAATACATTTACTACATAAAGAAAGATTTATTGAACAATAAGATAAATGTGAAAACTGCAGCACTGAAAAAAAAAGATATATAAAATAAGAAAGAAATGTTAATAGACATGGAAGAGAAAGTCTAACATTTTTTGATCAGTTAAATTCTCTATTTCAAAAACTATAAAGCAAGATATTAAAAAGAAAATGAAATCTGTTCCCTAGTAAAGTCACTGTAAAGCTACAGAAAATAAAATAAAATAAAATCTTTTTTTTTTCAGCTTTCTGTTTTTTTATTATTATTGGGGATTCATTGAAGGTACAAAGATTCAGGTTATACTAATTGCATTTGTCAAGCAAAGGCCCTCTTCAAATGTGTTTGGCATACCTCTTCCTCCTTCAAGAGGTATGCCAAACACAATGACCTCCCTTCCCCCATCCTTCCTTTTCTCTGCTCCCCCACCATGTACTAGGTCATCAATTGTCCTCATATCAAAACTGAATACATTGATTCTTGCTTCTTCATTTTTGTGATGCTTTACTAAGAATAATGTGTTCCTCCTCCATGCAAGTTAATACAAAAGATGCATAGTCTCCATCTTTTTTAGTGGCTGAATAATATTCCATGGTGTACATATACCACAGCTTGTTAGTCCATTCATGGGTTGATGGGTATTGGCTGTTTCCACATTTGGGCAATTGTAAATTGAGCTGCAATAAACAGTCTATTGACACTGTCCTCATGGTAAAGGGATTTTTTTCTTCTGGGTAGATGCCCAGTAATGGGATTGCAAGACCAAATGGGAGGTCTAGTTTGAGTCCTTTGAGGATTGTCCATACTTCCTTCCAAAAAGGTTGCATTAGTTTACAGTCCCACCAGCAATGTAAAAGTGTTCCCTTCTCTCCACATCCATGCCAGCATCTGTAGTTTTGAGACTTTGTGATGTGGGCCACTCTCACTGGGATTAGGTGACATCTCAGGGTGGTTTTGATTAGCATTTCTCTAATAATTAGGGACGATGAGCATTTTTACATATGTTTGTTAGCCATTTGTCTTTTTTTTTTTTTTTTAGAGAAAGTTCTATTTGTCTCTCTTGCCCAGTGATATAAAGGATTGTTGATTCTTTTTATGTTGCTTAGTTTGAGTTATCTGCAGATCCCAGTTATCCAGTTTTTCTCTAATTCATAATATGCAAATATTTTTTTCCCATTCTAATGACTATTTGCTTTGGTTGTTGTCTCTTTAGGTATACAGAACCTAATAGTGGGGACTTTCCTTTTAGAGACAGAGTCTCACTTTATTGCCTTGGTAGAGTGCCGTGGCATCACACAGCTACAGCAACCTCCAATTCCTGGGCCTTGGCAATTCTCTTGCCTCATCCTCCTGAGTAGCTGGAACTACAGATGCCTGCCACAATGCCCAGCTACTTTTTTGTTGCAGTTTGGTGGGGGCCATGTTTGAACCTTCCACCCTCAGTATATGGGACTGGAGCCCCACCCACTGAGCCACAGGCACTGCCCAATAGTCGGGACTTTAACACCCCTCTAACAGAACTGTACAGATCCTCTAAACAGAAACTAAACGAAGATAAAAAGGACTTAAACATGACCCTAAAACAAATGGGATTAATAGACATTTACAGAACATACCATCCCAAGGCAAAAGAATATACATTTTTCTCATCAGTCGGTGGAACATACTCCAAAATAGATCACATCCTAGGATACAAATCAAACCTCAGCAAAATTAAAGGATTAGAAATTATACCTTGTCTCTTCTCAGACCACAAGGCTATAAAATCCAACAAAAGCAGCAAAACCTTTCATTATTACACAAAGGTATGCTTAAATAATCTTATATGGAATGATATTTGGGTTCAGGAAAAGATAAAATAGGAAATAGTTAAATTCCTTGACCATAACAACAACGAAGACAAAAGTTACCAAAACCTGTGGGGTATAGCTAAAGTAGTTCTGAGAGGAAAACTAATTGCAGTAGATGCCTACATCTGAAAAACTGAAAGAGAGTACATTAACAATATCACAAACAATGTTATGGAATTGGAAATAGAAGAGAAATAATCAAAATTAAAGCAGAGATTAATGAAATTGAAAATAAAAAAATCATTCAGAAAATTAACAAGAATATCTTTTTTTTGTAGAGACAGAGTCTCACTTTATTTCCCTTGGTGGAGTGCCGTGGCGTCACACAGCTCACAGCAACCTCCAAATCCTGGGCTTAGGCAAGTCTCCTGCCTCAGCCTCCCGAGTAGCTGGGACTACAGGTGCCTGCCAAAACACCTGGCTATTTTTCTGTTTTGCAGTTCAGTCGAGGCTGGATTTGAACCCACCACCTTTGGTATATGGGGCCGGTACCCTACTCGATGAGCCACAGGCACCGCCCTAACAAGAATATCTTAAACAAATAAGTTTACCTTTAAAGAAACTACAATTATACTGACAACAGACATTCCAGTGGTACCAATGAAAGTTAGATACAAGTGGAATATTTTCAATGTGTTAATCATTAATCTATAACTCTATATCAAGTAAAAATATCTTATAAGAAAAGGCTAATAATAATACTACATTGTTTATACAATGAAAACCAGAAGCTCTATTTAATAATAAACCATCACTAGAATGAATTATAAATTAGATACTTCTGGCAAAAGGAAAGTGACCATGATGAAAAATAAGAAAAGCAAAAAGAAACTGGGTAGAAACATTGGAAAATATATGGATAAATCTAAATAAATATTAATTGAATTAAATAATAGCAATGTATCATGATGTTAAAAAGATAAAACTAAAATACATGACAATAATAACATGAAGTCAGAAGAGAAGTAATTGAATGCAAAGATTTTAAAGTATATTCTTTTTAAGGAGAATAACAGTATGATTAAATTTAGACTTTCAAAAATATGCATGCTGAATGTTATAGAATAACTATTACAAATACAGAAAAGAAACTATATCTTCCAAAATTGTTGGATAAAAAATTAAATGAAGATGTTAAATAATAAAAAAGAAAGTAAGAACAGAGAAAAATGAAGCATAGAGGATACAAGATGATAAAAAGCAAAAACTATGACTATGGAAAGAAATCTACGTGTATCATTAATTACAATTAATGCAAATGCAAAAACATGCTCTATTTAAAAGACAAAGATTACATTAAATTCTTGGATTTCTTTCCTGGATTTCTTTCTAAATGTTCTTTATAGGGGAGTGCCTGTGGCTCAGTGAGTAGAATGCCAGCTCCATATACCAAGGGTGGTGGGTTCAAATCCAGCCCTGGCCAAACTGCAACAAAAAAATAGCCAGGCATTGTGGTGGATGCCTGTAGTCCCAGCTGCTTGGGAGGCTGAGGCAAGAGAATCACCTGAGCCCAAGAGCTGGAGGTTGCTGTGAATTATAACACCACAGCACTCTCCTGAGGGTAACAAAGTGAGACTCTGTCTCTAACAACAACAAAAAAAGTTCTTTATAAAAAATTCAAAGAGAATTCAGAAATGTTGAAATTAAAATGATTGAGAAAGACATACCAATCAAATACTAATCTAAAGAAACTGGTGTCACTGTCTTAGTACCAGACAGAATAGATGCTAAGAAAAAAATAGAGATAATAGATAAAATTTTCATTATATAACAATGAAAGATTCAGAAATATGTAAAAGTTTTAAATATTTATTTATATTGTGCCCTTTTAAAATATAAAAAGCCACTTGGACTTAACTGACATCTATGGAACATTTCATCCCAATAAAATGGAATATACATTCTTCTCATCAGCCCATGGATCATACTCCAAAATCGACCACATCCTAGGTCACAAGTTTAACCTCAGCAAATTTAAAAAAATAGAAATTTTCCCTTCCATCTTTTCAGACCATCATGGAATAAAGGTTGAACTGAACAACAACAAGAATCCACACACGCAAACAAAAATGTGGAAGCTCAACAACCTCATGCTGAAGGATACATGGGTCATTGATGAGATTAAGCAGGAAATTTCCAAATTCATGGAACAAAATGACAATGA